>VYZW01013973.1:3496-25866 GCA_013401315.1 Balaeniceps rex | reverse complement strand
TCTCTGAGGTGCTTTAAACTGAAAGCCAGAGCTGCTAACAATTTACAAATTGCTTTACCAGAAACCTTAATCTATTAACTATATGGGTTACAATGATATTTCTAAAATATTTCTCCCCTTTTTAAAATTACAAATGTCAGATAAAACCTTCTCTAACAAAGTACAGCCCTTCATTTTACATTTTATAGTATTACAATATTTACAAATTTATTTCAAAGTTTCTTGAAATATTTAGTTAGTGCAATTGTATCTGTCTACCTATGCAGAGAGAGAGAGGGAGGATTGAGAGATAGGGAGATAAACGGATAGTTGGGTAGGTAAAGGGACAGATTCAATCTTGATTGGTACTGATGTAAACGTGAAGCAAATTTACTGAAGTCAGTATGATCACTGTTGTCTGACACATGCAGAAATGAGAGCAGAATTTGACACTTAAAATTTAAAAAAAACCTCTATAGGAGTTATTGCACCTCAGAGATAACTAATGTTCTTAAAACCAATTAGCATTCTTGAATGCAGTATTTCTCTCCATATAGCTATGTGTTCTGCCATCTGGTGAACTGGTCAACTGCCAGTTTAAACACCAGTCACCCGGCAATATTTTTCATAAACAGATGTGGAGGTGATAGGATTATCATTAAAATGTGAAACCCAAAAATAATTTTGTGTTTATTAACAGACTTGGAGAAAACTTTATCATATTGCTAATAGTAAGATGTACATGATTAGTGTCAGCCTGAGAGAAATAGAGATTTATTTGATACTGTATGTATATGGAATTATTTAAAAAAATTCTATATCTGCATGTCAAGAAAGTGCATATTTGACTGGATCCATATCCTCTACTTCTGGTACTCTAGTAGCTTATGGAGGTCTGGATTCTGAAAACAATTACATTTATGCTTAATTTTTCTTATGTAAATAACACTATTAACCACAAATACCATAAATATACAAATACACTGTTTTCAAACATGCTTATATTTCATCTAGCATAACACAGCTACAAGACTGACTGCAATATCACTTAGCTTATTTCACTAGCTGCTATAATAATAATGATAATAATAATAATAAAATTAGAGTCAATAATAGCTTATACTCCATTATGTATATACATGTATATATCAGGTAATAAACTAACACCAGAAAAAATATTGTAATCAACAACATGCAATAAATTATGTTAACTTCAATACTCTAATCATACTGGGAAAATCCAGGACAGCATATTATTTTCATCTAATTGCATTTCATAAGTGCAAGAGTTGTAACAAAACAACAGATGCTAGGCATTGCTAGAGATGTGAATCTTTGATTTGTTTTCATAGCTGGTCTGACATCTAGGCTGTGGGCTTTAAGAGGAGATTCCAAGGCAAATGTTTTCATCACCATCTACCTCATTTTTGCCTGAAGGAAATACTAATTAAAAAAAAAATAAATTTAAATTTCCTCCAGTGATTCTTCTTTGTTTATCGTGAAATGTCTGAACACCAACTTTCACTAAACATTACCCATTTTCTTACACTCACACAGTACATTTAGCTTGAATTGCCTGTGTTTGTGGCTGTGCACAAAGGTTCACACACAGTCCTTATAAATCATCTCACTTGTCTAATATTGCCCTTATGGGTAAATTACATGTTCACTGGAAAACAGTAGCAACCAATAGAAGAAGCCAGCAATGAAAACATGTGAAAAAAAATCCCCCACAATTCACAAGCAAAATGTCATTGAGTTCAATTACTCTGCCCAGCAATATATGCACATGATGGTGCCTGCACGTAGTGATGAATATAGCATGTAATTAGCACTGAATGTAAAGTCATACACTGCCAAGGGGAAAGCGTTCATCTTCTAGGATAAATTCACTACCAGATTTTGGGAAGATACTATGGACCCTATGTTCTGAGGGCCCCAAACAAGGATCAGAATCAGTCCTCATTTAGCTACCTTCCAGGTTACACTTTGATTTTTTTAATAATTGCCAGTGCTGGATCTTCAATAATTCATTTCCTTATATCTATACCGTTCACTGGAGCATAACAAAAGGACTTTTGAGATAATGGTAGCCAGCGTCAGGTATCCACCTTCTTTCTCTGAAGTTGCCAGATCAGTTTACCAAAGAGCATGAAGTATAAAGTTTTCTTTGCAGTTAGATTTTAAGTGACGATTTCATACTAAATGGTGCACATTTGGTAAATATAGCTGTGTAGTGTAAATCAGTTCTGAGTGGGAAATGTATCTGTACCCCCTCACAAATATGTAAGTTGAAAGTTAGAATGTTTCCACCTTTTAGAGGAAGAAAGGTCTGAAATGTTTTTTCTGTAGAAACTGAAGTCAAAAGCATGTCCAAATCTAGCTCACTGACTGGGCCGAACAGTTAAGACAGGACAGTTTCTATATGACTGGGTACTCCTATATTCCTTGCTGACTGTGGCATGAACATGGTTTGAGTCTTCATATCTCTGCAGTGTGAACATAATGATTCAAGATATATAAAATTTAGTCTTTCAGATGAAGAAACTGCTTCATTTAGTGATCAACAGGGAGTCTTTAAGTGGAGAAGTGGATGTGATTACTAAGAGACCAGCTGTATTTAATTTTTGAATTAATATCAATGTTTTCTTAAGCATTACAAAATAACAAGTACTAAAAATAAGGTTTTTTGGGGTCTTGAGTAAAAAGGCTACAGAATATTTACTAAGGACAGCAGTAAAGTAAGGTTTATACATATACCAGGTACAGGTTCAGAGATGAAAGGATTAGGATGTCATCACAGACTTGATACTTTGATTTATGGGTGTATAGTGCAAAGCTGACAGTCAGAGAAGAGAACCTGCTTACTACAGTGTTATGTTGGATAATATTAAGCTTCAAGTGGAATTAGGTAACTGGTGTACAGTGATGCTAGGGTTTAAAATCTGGTTTAGGGTTCAAGATACTACAGGCTGCATTCTGCAGAGCCATAAGAACTGCAGTAAAAACCAACAACGATGAGAGCAATTATTTCATGTACATGTCTTACACTGGATAAAATGACTGGCATATCTGGGGGGAGAACAGCTAGAGGTACATGATTTGTGTTTAATTCTTTGTTGGAGAGAGGTACCTGCACTGACATTATGTGTGAGGTTGGATTAAGGCTTGCAACAGCACAGATCATTTTTTTCCTGCATCAGCAAGAAAACCTATCTTTAAAAATAGACCCACCATGTCTACCCACATCAGTTTGAAACTATTTCCTCCTCCTGGATTCCCGCTTTGTCTTAATCTTGTTATCTGTCAGGATCCTGCAACAAGCTTAGATCTTCTGCCTTTGCTGTCCCATTTTCAGTAGATCTGGCAGGGTAGTTCTACACATGTGTTCTAGTTTGGATCAATGTTTAGTATGCTTTTGAAACAAATCTCCCAGCTGATCCCACTTACTATGCTTCAGCTCATAGTGTCAAGCTGCCTCAGGGTGCCTGAACTGGATTCCTCTCTGAAAAACCTGTATAGCAGATATGCTCCAGGAGCTCACCCAATGCACTCCAACTGCAAATGGGCATTCAGTCCCTGGAGCCAGGCTAGAGCTACCCCACAAAACAAAATAAAGCAAAACAGAAAACCTTGATGCATATACACTATGGATGTCAGGTTTTCAACACAAGTTATTTTACTGTACAAAACTGCTCCCATTTATTTGCAATGCTACACAGGTTATACAGTGCAGGTTATACAGAGGGAGCCACACTGGATCAGGGCTGCCCGTTCTTTTCCTGGCAATCTCAGGGGTACCAGCTGAGGTAAAGCAACTATGGGAGTCAGCTGCAAGGAACTGGACTGGAAAAGAGTGCCCCCCCCATCCTGTGGCAGTAACTCCATATGCAGGACACAAGTATTGAGAGTGTGATGGGGCGGACATTCCTGAAGTTATCTGTTCGCGCCCCAGGAATGAATTCAGGGGTGCAAAGAACCTCTGTTAGAAGCTAGGATTTGGTTTTCTTTTCCACCTTCTAAAATATGTTATTGCAGAGGCTCTACCACCATCGCTGATGGGCTCGGCCTTGGCCAGCGGCAGGTCCGTCTTGGAGCTGGCTGGCATTGGCTCTATTGGACATAGGGGAAGCTTCTGGCAGCTTCTCACAGAAGCCACCCCTGTAGCCCCTCCAATACCAAAACGTTGCCACACAAACCCAATACACGTGTATGTAAAATATTGGGCAATTTTCTCTCCTGCTTACTTCATGAGTGTGACAAGCAAATATGTGGTAGCTACAATTTTGAGAGTCCATATTGGTGAGAACTTCTCCTTGCAGTTAAGACTGAGTGTGCCAGAATGGCTATTTTACATCCTTTAGGAATTTTAAATGTACCTCTCTGCATAGCCATGCTTTCAGTCTCTTCTTTGCATACTTGAAGCAGAATCAAAACCAGAGAGACCTATAAGCTCCTTGAGCTCTCTTCCTCTTCTGTGACCTGCAGGAACTGGACCTCTTAGTTCTTTATTTGGAATTTGGATTCATTTATCTTTTCCACATGGAAACGTTCCAAAAACGGAGCAGAAATTAGTTCAGTATCCACACTGCTGTGAAATAAACAGAAGCTAAATAAGACAGACTTTGGATGTTGTTATCACTTTCTTAAAATGAGAGACAATCTATCTGAATTAATTGTATTCAACATATAAAGTAATAAATGTATTAGCTGATCCAGACAAAAAAATACTCTAAAAATAACCAGAGGAAATTATCTTTTGTGGGTTTGTTTTTTTTTTTTTCCTGTCTTTTAACATGTTTTGTCAAGAATTTCACTATAAAACTCAGAAGAAAATTGGATCACGCCAGGATATGTAAAGCTCTCTACCTGAAAAAGACATGGGTTAACTTGCAGAATGAGAACTGGCAGCACTTGTGCAAAATGAATGGAGTTTTATGGTAAAGGTCATTTACTGTCTGAAGAGGTCCAAGGAGGAATCATAACTTTAAATCCCTGTTTCTAGCATTTAAGATCTAACCTACAGGCTGGTAATAATAATTGATTTCTGAAAGTTTATCAGAAAAGTTGTCAGAAATAAGAATTTCTGACATCTGTTTGAATGGAGAGTGCTTGCAGGACGGGTTTGAGCTCTGATTCTCCAAAGTTGTACAAGATCTATTGTTAAAAAAAAAATCTCAGAAGGCTACTATTCCTCTAAAAAAAAAGTTTTTTTTTTTCTTTAGGATTAAAATTACTAATAATATGCACGTACATCCTGTTTACTCTCCTGGAACTTTGAACTGTGAAATTACATGCTTATGCAAATTTGAAAAGTAACCATATTTACATAGATTAGAAATATGCCCAGGTAGATAAAGGAGTAAAAATTACTGATGAGCATTGTAAATAATAAAAAAAAAGTGTATGAATCCTGTAGGGAAAAATATGAATGCAATCAGTTCTAATGCTCTTTTGGAGCACCTGCAATAATAGAAGTTTTCTTATTCACATTCTTATTTGAGTATGGTGAGATCTGATTTTGCTTTCCAGATAATTTTTAATATACAGCCTTTTTCTTTGTTGATTTGATATTTGTTTTTTTTTGAGTGGTTTACAGTTATGAAAAAAGAACTACATATTTTCCAGAGTAATGAACCTCTGAAATAGCATGATGACAGCAGTGGAAGTTGATAGTTGGTTTGATTCTCCATTGTCAAGCATTTTGTGGAGTCATTCACAAAGTGAGTTCAAATTGCATATAGACACTATAATTTGGATTTGGTAGTATTTTATACCTGCTTGCATAGCTGTAAATAACTTCACAATATGCTAGCCAGTGAAGAATCAAGCTCATTATCTTTGATAAAACCATCCTTTTCTTGCTTTTATGTGCATATCGTTTGTCTCTCCTTCAAACCAGTATCAGTTTGTTTCTCTTCATTTTTAAGGATATCTTTTTGTAGATATTTCCCAGATAAATAATTGGGGGGGGGGAGGGCAGAGAAGGTTAATCCCTTAAAATGAATGGAGTTTTAGAAATTTCCAGGCTGCTGTGGGAGGCAGCTTGTGGGCATAGGTCTATTAATGTTGAAGTAATAGCTGTTAAAGCAAGTGACAGCTAAAGCAATGAGAGAGCGAATAACTTTCATCTTTATGGGGCTCTATAAGGCACTGAATTTCTGGAAACATCTTTAAAGTGTTTCTCCCTCCCAGCAAATCTCCATGCTGATTCTTGTTCTTCTGCAACATCTTACTCTACAAGGGACACATTTATTATAAAATGAATTTTGAGGCATTCATTCACCTTTGTGACCTCAGGTGTCAGAGAAATTGAAGATCAACATAATGGATGAAGTGTCACATTACATGTGGTAATGTGGTTTGGTGGGTTTTGGCACGTTAACTCACCAAATTACATCACTGTCTGGTGACTTTCTGTGGGAATATCCTTGCTGTCAAAGCTCCGTACTTTCAGTGTTATTGTAGAATGGGACAATATCTTAAAAATTAAACAGTTTTGTTCAAAGCAAATATTATTAATGCTGTAGAGTCTACAGCAAGCAGACAAACCTTGTAAGTTTGTAGTTTTTAATGCTCGAGACACCTTACAGACACACACTAGGGTAAAACATAACCCCCACCATTCTGTGCTCATGCTGGCATGAAGAATGGCTGTCTTGGCCATGCTTACCTCATGCAATCCTAAATTTGCAATCCTTACACCTGAATCAAGAGGTCTGCAGAATTTGTTGCAGCTCATGCTCATGCCCTTTGCCTACATACAGCTTTGGCTGGCCAACATGTCAGTGCTTAATCGTGTTGGGCACATGGGCTATGCCCCCTTCAGCAGCGGTGCAGATGCATCAAGGTGGATATGCACAGACAAAAAGAGTTGATGCTGAAGACTCCATACCCTCATGTACATTTCAAATAGGTTTTATTTCGGACTAGCCCTAGTTTGGTCCCTTAAACTGAATGACTGCAGCTGGAGAGCATTAGATATATTCCTGGAGCACGTTTAGGTTCATCTGAAAGAAATCCAGTGCCTTGAGATCACTCCACAATATGAACCAAATATCTTTCCAGTAAGTAGGGACATTTGGGAGAGTCACTGCAAAAGCACGTGCCTGACCACACTGAAGTGCTAACATAGCTATAACCACAGTATAGTACACGTCCTGCAGTGCTTCACTATATAAGCTCATGGCCCCATCAGTTTTCAGTGTAAACCTCCCCCAACCAAGCAAAGTTTAAGAAAAAGGGTACATTGCTCATCTGAGGATATGATTACAAGCCATATGTGCCAGGGACCATAAATCAGTTTCATCTGTTCTACTGTTTGTCCTGAAGTAATGACTACACCCTTCAAACTCCTCAGTCTTGTCACTTAGCAAAAAACAAAGAGCATTCTTTTGGAAACCTAGTAGCACCACCCCCCCCTTTTTTTTTTAGGTGGAATATTTTCTGTGAGGAAAGGATTGCAATAATGAAAGTATAAAAGGTAATTCTGCATTGCCCAGCAGTAAAAAAAAATCACAAGTTAGACCTCTGGAGACTGGATTAAAATTCAGCTGATTAAATAATAATTATGGGGGTGGAATGGCAGAGGTGTCACTGATCTTACTGTAATTAATTCTGTAGAGTTCATGTTATGAACTTTTCCTTATTGCTCTCAGAGCTAAAAATGAGAAAATCTGGAAATTCCATGCAGTATTAGGCTCTCAGCAGCTGGGGATTTTATGGGAAAACACCAAATACCATTACTTTCATTATTAACTTATGAAAAATTTACTTTTATGTTGCTGATGACCTTAGTACTATACTGATTAATTTTTAGACTATTTCTTAGAGTAATGGTGAAGGCACTGTACAATTAACACTGTGCTTTTAGTGTTTCTCTAACCTTATCAGGCATGGCTTTCAAACCTTCGATTACTTGGTGTGTCGAACTGTAGATGTAAAATTTTAGGTCAAAATCAATAACTACTTTTTATTCCTATAAAAAAATGCATTTTTGCTATAAAACTGATTTGTGATTCTGGAAGCTGCATGAAGAGGCAAAAACAGGGCAACCTGTTGTGTTTAAGGGATGTGAATTATATGAAAAGCAATGCTTGAACATTGTTGTATTAGTGTTGCTACATGACTTAGAAACAGCACATGGATGAGTATTTTCAAGTATTTAATAAGAAAGCAGAGTAAATAATTTATCACTATCTCTTTTCAAATCCCTTGGAACTGTATTTAGTAAAAAAACTTTACTGATATGAAATACTTTAATTCAAGTCATTCAGTAGACCATATTCCTCTTTCCATCTTGCACAATATTATTCAAAGGCTGAGTTATGTCTTCTTGATATGTTTTTTTAATGTCTTCTTGTAGACATCCATATTTATCCCTCATAAATGGTGGTCTATCAGGTTGCTTTCTTTCATTATCTTTTACTATTTGGTTCCAGGGTAACATAGTGGCTATTGAGTTGGAAGAACAGCTCTTAATTCCTACAAAGAATGTGCCTCAGATAATTCATGTCATGCCATGCCAGCTTGTCCTGGAATTCCTTGTTGGTGTCTGGACAAATCAAGAACATAAGTCACAGTGCAAGACTTCTTCTGTCAAATCAATTGGCACCTCTTTCCATTTCCTTCTATCTCTCAGCTGTGCACCGGATAGCTCATTCCTATGTCTGGCTAAGAACTGAATATCATAGATTTTGAATCCAATCTTTCCAAACCTGCGACTCTAAAAATGAAGAGTAATAATAACAGCAATAGCAACAACAATAAAGGTAACACGGACCAGCCTATATTATTATCTTTTCTCTGTTCCTCCCCACCCCAAGAAACAAGTCCTACAACATCAGCTAAACTAGATCACCCAACATGGCTTCTAGAAACCTTGCTTTCGTCTTCAATTCCAAGACAAACATTTGCAATCTTANGTCGTCAATTCCAAGACAAACATTTGCAATCTTAATCTGAATTAGCCCACATAGGTTTTTCCCCTCAAATATGACTTGTTTAATATGGGATGCAGCACAATGGGATCTCTTCTTTCTGAGTCATCACCAGTAATAAATAGGTGTACATTACCTTTCATCTTTCAGGTCACTACAGTTGGCCAGCTCTAAAATGCCCAAAACTCTATTGAGTTTTAACACTTCCTTTTCATTTAATTGCAGCTGATTTGGGGGGCAACTTGTCATCACAAAACATTCCCAAACACAACTGATTGGGAACATCAATTTAAAGTAGAAAAGTTCAAATNAAAGCAATAATAATAATAATAATAATAATAATAATAATAATGATGATGATGATGATGATGATGATGTACCAAAGGTTAAGGAAATGACAAATGCTGTAAGTTACAATTTAAGACATGTACATGACTCATGAGGGAAGATAAAAGAGCCAACAAGTATCAGTAGTGAATAGGGTTAAGGCTCTAAGTAATTTAAAACATGAATATTGCAGTCAGGTAGAGGGCTATAGCTAAATGCTGATGAAAAAATAAAAAGGTGACTAAACTAAGTATAAAGGTTTGACAGATAGTTCTCTGTATTTAGAAGAATGTAGGAAGGCACATTCACTCCATCTGATGAGGACAGAATTTACCAATTTTGAAAAAGGAGGATGTGAGGGAAAGTATGTTAAAAATAAACATTTTCAAATCATTGAGCCCAAGGTACTTCCAAATCAGAGCATTGCGCTAGCTACACCAATAACTGTATTAATTTTTGGCAAACCTTGGAAAAATACAAAAGGACCGGAAGGCTAAAATGGAAACAAAGAATAACACAAAAAGAAGTCATCTGATAGTAATGAAATAATTACTATTAAGTTCTATAAATAAAGAAGCAGAAGATAAAACTATACAGTATAGTTTCATGGAAGTTTGGTCCTGTCTGATACAATACTTTTCTTCCTTTTCATGAGATTATATGTTTGAATAATTAAGATGCACACGTTGGCATCGCACTTGCATTTCGGCAAGACATTTGCCATAAGGACATGCAGTATATGTTTTTAAGTAGCCTGTATTTTATCCAGGGAATGAAGTGATGATTTAAGCATTTTCTGGTTAAGCTTGCATATTTCAAAGCCTGATTTTTTTATAAAGACAAAGGCAAGATATTATTATAAAGTTATTAAAATTACCTTGCTAAATGGTCTCAATGCACTAAAATGTGATTTCATACATTCAGAGGCAAGGTAGTAGTTCGGAGCTTCAATGATAAAGATGGTATCAGCAGGAGGGAAATTCAGTCTTTGAAAGTAAAGATCTGAGGAAAAATTCATATCAACATTTATGACGAGCAGAAGATAAACTCTGTAATGTCAAAAACATTTCTATGATCCTTTGGTATAGAAGAGAGTAGCAGAATAGGCAGATCTTGATTCTAATATCATTAGTAAAATATACCTAGTGTGCCTACTTCAAACACAGATATAGGAGAACAAATCTCAAGGAAAGCTAACAAATGATCCAGGAAGCAGGAAAAAAAAAAAATCACATTCAGATAGAAGGTTGGGAAATTACTTGATCTCTGTGCTTTGAAGACACTCAAACATGGAAGAGACACAAATTACTAAAAGGGTTTTCAGTCTTGTTTACAAATACATAAAATGAAAAAAATGGCTAGAGAGTGAATTTAAATAAATACAGTTTTAAAAACAGATGTAGTTTCCTGGCAGTGACAGTAATTACCACGGGGACAGGGAAATAATTATCCACCTTAAAGTGATTGCCTTTAAAGTGAGGTCTGGTATTGGTAAACAAAGACCTGCTTTAACACAGTTTCACAAAGAATTTTTAGTGCCCCGTGTGTGTGGTTTGANGGTCTGGTATTGGTAAACAAAGACCTGCTTTAACACAGTTTCACAAAGAATTTTTAGTGCCCCGTGTGTGTGGGTTGAATTGGATAAACACAGAGGTGGAGGCAAATCTCAAAATTTGTGAGTTTTGGAAACTTTCTGTTTGTTTCTTTCCTCCTTGGGTCGTGAGAAGAAGAAAATTGCCTGTATTGTCCTCCACATACTATCGATCCTTGAATTTCCTGATTAAGGCATTGACTGTAAGTGAACCTCATCTTTCAGGACCTTAGCTGATCATTTTCAATAATTAAGTAGAATTCTTTTCCCTAGTGCACAGCTGATTATACATGCTACTGTCCCTTTGTTTTTTCCTTTCCATTGAGCATCAAAAATAATCTGGCTGTAGCTGGTGATGATACATGAAACGTGATGCCAGGTATGTGTCCTGCCCACATGCTTGAGAGTTTAAGAGGTGTCACATTCAGGACTGGAAGATATTTTCCTACAGAGTAGGCTGACTTTTTTTTTCCTACTCATTCACCTATTGAACAGAAGATAGTTCGTCTCCCAGGATTATCAAAGCAGTTCTTTATCATTGCAGGAATTAAGACAGTGACATCTTAGTCACTCCTGTTCCCTGCCAAACCGCAGTTAGGTCACCTAAGGACTGGTACAGTTTGCTCTAAGTACAATCATTTGCTTCTCCATAAGGGGATCTCTATGAAATTTAATATCCTGTGAAAAATCAGAACAAATGATCTAATCAACATCTGTGACCTTCACTTTGGTTAAAAGAAAAAAAAGAACTGTAAAAATAAAAATGTTTTATATAAAAATTATTTACATGTAGGATGGTTATTATTTGTTTGCTTTGCAACAGTGCTTGAACAACTGTGATAGACAGTTTCCAGTATTACTGTTTATGAGTGTTTCTATACATAGAAAAGATGTGTAGTACCAAAACATTTTTCATTCTTGCTAATAACAAAGACATAACAAGATCCAGCAACTGGAATTTAAAGAAGTGTGTCATTTTCAATCTTGAAATTAAGATGGAGTTGCTAGCAGTGAGGTTAATTAAACATTGAACTAACTTACCAAGAGAGGTAGTAGACTCAGCAACGTTTGCTATTTTTTGAAAATGAGATTAGATGTGTTCCTAAATGACATGTTTTTTAATACAGTCTGCTGGGAAGAGTCTGTGGTCAGTCCTCTGTCCCTGGTGCCTGTGAGGTTTTTGCATTGCCTCATTCATTTTCTTACTTCAAAGGCAGGTGAAGGCAGAGGGGGAGAGGGTGGAACACCTGACAGCATTGTCAATCCTTCCTCTATATGCGAAGAGACAACAAGTACATTGCGAATGTGTTTATGACTGATTACTGGTATGATATTAAGATCCCACTGTGCCACGTATCACTCAGCTATACAGTAGGACCTTCTCCTGCAGAGCTTAGAATTTAGATGGACAGGCAAAGGCTTCAGAAGAGAGTTACAGCTTAGTAAAGTGAAGGGCTGAAAGTGCCATTTTAAAGACACCAGTTATTGTTTGAGAGTCTTGATATTTCACTTAGAAATTCTGTAGTGAGGGGATTTGCTAAGGCAGGAAAACAAAATAGTGGTCTTGATCACAGAAATAAAAACGTGGGTGAGGATGTGAAAAGACCAAACAAATATGGAAGACTTTTCTAAGTGAATGCTACAGAAGGTGGGATCGGGGCAGACTTGCAAGGTCCAGTGTCTCTGGTTTTGTTGGCTTAAGCTTCCATCTGCCTGCATTAAACATGTTCCCTTCTGAGCTCGTACACGCAGTACTGATTAGGCTTTGAAACCCTGAAGTAGGTAAAACTCCCCAGTGTGAGGATAGGTGGTGTGATCCTCATCGGCTCCCTGCTTGCTTTCTCCAGCCACAGGATAGGCTTGAACAAGTTGTTCCTACTCTTTGAATTAGAAAAATTGCTAAGTTCTGCAGACATATAGCTTGCTAGAGCTAGTGACTTGGCTTATTCAGTACCATGAACTGTGTTCAACACTTTTTACCTTTATTGGTAGCAGAGTCTCTGGAAACTGTGTTGCCATGGAAATGTGATTTGCTAATCTCTTCCAAGAGTGTGGGCTTGGGGAGAGCTAGTGAGCTGCAACTTTCTTTCTGACTAACGGATAGGCTTCCAAACAGCCTAGATTAAGCTACCAAAAAGTCCCTAATTATTTGTATGAAATCAGTATGATTGAGGTAAGAGATTGAAGTCATGATGACCAGTTTCCAGACCATCGCTGGACTTCTCTACATCACTTAGGCATCAGGCAGGAACTGAAAGTCCCTATTGCCTTTTGAAGATAATTACTCAGATACAGGAGTAGCACAGGCTCATCATAGGAGCCTGGGTCTCTTCACCACTGCAACAAGCAAGCTATTGTGAGGAAACCTGTGTGTACACAGTCAGGGACATTCAAGCATGAACTAAACAACAAATACTAATGAGGCTTCCTTTGAGATCCCATATAGAAGCATCCTTTCAGGCCAGTGCGAAAGGGAAAGGTTTGATCCTGTAAGTATTTTGAACATGAGACCTCTATTTACAAATTATGCTGGAGTATTTTAATGTGGGACCTGTAGGATTCTTCTAGAACTAGTCAGCCTCCTTCTATTTACCCAGTCAACAAAATCAACTATGGCACTAAGGCAAAGCTATAAAATGGGTTGTATATAATCTTTGCAAACTCTTCCAAAAACTCTTCAGTCTGTTATTGGTGATGCAAACCTTCATGTTGCAGGATAATTATTTTCATTTATTCAGCCAGTTACTCAGTAGTGGTTGTGAAATTTATTTTGCAGAACGCAATATAGTTAGTTACCAGGGCTGTTGGTGCCTGTAAACAGCTGAGTTTGTGTTTGGAGCTTCCTTCCTCAGCTTTTGGTTCCTCTACAATCTCTTATTTTAAATTCTTGACCTTTTCAATTTGCAACAATTCATCTTTTTTTAGCTTTTGAGCCTTTTTTCTGTGATGTGAGAGGAACATCACAGTATACTCCTTACAAGCAATCTCTCAAGACACTTTCTGAACGGCTGAATTGAAATTAATACTTTTGTCTCCCTCATAGCATTTGGGAGTTTTCCTTGGCAGCCATAAAATGCAGCATGATGCACAGCCATGTAAAATAAAAAATCCATATGTTTTCCATAAGGTTTTGTATTTTGCTCATGTTTGTCTTACTTTTAAATTGATTTTGACTTCTGTTACAAAACTCAATTGTTACATGTCATGATTCATGCTGGCTTATGAATACGTTTGTATAAAAAAGCTCTTTAAAGATGTAAATCCATTTTCTTCAGTTTGCAGTACTTCACTTCTATTTTTCTTTTTAACAGAAGGAACATTTTTTTTCAAACAAACACCTTTATTAATGTTATTGTCAACATCTCACATACATCTCCAGGTTAAGACTACAGAGTGTTATGCAGTTGCTGGGTGGCTGACTGTTATGAATTCAGGGATCTAAGCCTCACGCACACAGAAGCTGTCAAGCAGCACACTCAGCTGTCCATGTATTCTGTAGGCTGTAGACCTGAAAGTCTAGTTTTACTTGGAAAAGTGTCAGTAAAAATTAGGCTGCGAATCTCCATGTTTGTCGTGTTTTTCTTCTACCAGTAAGTTCTGCAGACCATACCGGAGTTCTCCACATTTCTGATCAATAGTGCATGCACCATATGGCCACTGCACTCACAGTGGTCAGGGGGAGCCCTCCTGTTGTGTGCGGTATGTGCATTGACATACACTCCTCTTCATTTCTCCCATTTTGGCTGATGATAGGGCCAAAAGTTTATCTGAACTGGGAGATGCAAATGAGCAGTTAATGTGACTGTAGGCATTGAGCCTAGAATAAGTCATGCTGCCGGGCATGATCAGAAAAATAAAACAATGGTGGGAATTTGGTGATAATTTTTTTCTCTGTCTTCTGTAAGAGAAAAGTGACATCTTGAATGTGCCATATATAAGAGACAGAACATGGATTAGAAGTGCTTCTCACTTAGAAGAGAGATATGGATTTGATGGGTGGACTGTTTGGTGGATAAGGAACTGGTTGGATGGTCGCATCCAGAGAGTAGTGGTCAACGGCTCGATGTCCAAATGGAGACTGGTAACAAGTGGTGTTCCTCAGGGGTCCGTACTGGGACCAGTGCTGTTTAATATTTTCATCAACGACATAGACAGCGAGATCGAGTGCACCCTCGGCAAGTTTGCAGATGACACCAAGCTGAGTGGTGCAGTTGACACGCCTGAGGGACAGGATGTCATCCAAAGGGACCTGGACAGGCTGGAGAGGTGGGCCTGTGCGAACCTCATGAGGTTCAACAAGGCCAAGTGCCAGGTCCCGCACCTGGGTCGGGGCAACCCCCGATATCAATACAGGCTGGGAGATGAGGGGATTGAGAGCAGCCCTGCGGAGAAGGACTTGGGGGTACTGGTGGATGAAAAGCTGGACATGAGCCAGCAGTGTGCGCTTGCAGCCCAGAAGGCCAACCGTATCCTGGGCTGCATCAAAAGAAGCGTGGCCAGCAGGTCGAGGGAGGTGATTCTGCCCCTCTACTCTGCTCTGGTGAGACCCCACCTGGAGTACTGCGTCCAGCTCTGGAGCCCTCAGCACAAGAAGGACATGGAGCTGTTGGAGCGAGTCCAGAAGAGGGCCACGAAAATGATCCGAGGGCTGGAGCACCTCTCCTACGAGGACAGGCTGAGAGAGTTGGGGCTGTTCAGCCTGGAGAAGAGAAGGCTGCGGGGAGACCTTATTGCCACCTTTCAGTACTTAAAGGGGGCCTATAGGAAAGATGGGGACAGTCTTTTTAGCAAGGCCTGTTGTGACAGGACAAGGGGTAATGGTTTTAAACTAAAGGAGGGTAGATTTAGGCTAGATATAAGGAAGAAATTTTTTACCATGAGGGTGGTTATGCACTGGAACAGGTTGCCCAGAGAGGTAGTGGAGGCCCCATCCCTAGAAACCTTTAAGGTCAGGTTGGACGGGGCTCTGAGCAACCTGATCTAGTTGATGATGTCCCTGCTTACTGCAGGGGGGTTGGACTAGATGACCTGTAAATGTCCCTTCCAACGCAAAGCATTCTATGATTCTATGATTCTATACTCTACACCTAAAGGCACAGCCAAAAAAGAGTTAGCAAACTATTTTTCTCAGCTACTGAGATTACAGATTGGGAAAACTCTTTGCTGAAGTAAGGTATTACCTAGAACTCTCCTTGGACAGTTTTAAGGAACAGTTCAGATTTTTGGCAATGTGGTGCTGTGTAACTATCCCTAGGCCTCTGAGTGAAAAAGAGAGAGAGGATGCCCCAACAATTATATATTTTATTTGTTACTATGTTTGAAAATCAACATATACAACAATGTTATATTCTATAATTTCCATAAAATTATTGTCGATCTGCAAGCACTGAGGAGCCATCGTAGCAGGTGTTCATAAACACAGTGGTTCTTCATCCCAGCAATTTTTCACTGCCAAATGGTTCAGACAAAGAGTGTGCATAGGAGGTTCAGTAAGAAATACCAGTGCAAGGAGTAGATTTAGTTCCTGCTGTGTGTCTCAAAGAAGCAACAGAAACTCCAGGGAAGAGCATGCAGTAATAAAGCCAAGAAAGCGTAACCTTAGTCATCAACATAACCTTAAAAAAACCACACACAAAAAACCCCCACAAAACTCCTACTTACAAATAAAACTTTTGTCCAAACCACTCACTAGGCAGAGGCTCTAACTACAAGCCAGGAAGTTTCTTCTGACTGTAGATTTCTCCTGATCTTGAGGAAACTAGACTTGTGAACAAACTGCATTTTATGAAGGAAATGTCTGATTTTTGCTCCTGAAAAAAACAGCTTGCAAGATATCCTCCTTGAAGTCATCCCAATTACTGAGATCCAAAGCTCTGGTTGCTTGAGTGAAAACTGCACTAGTTCTATGCCAAAGTCAGAGTAACTATAAGGATTCAGAGCTTCAGAAATGTCAGTGAACTCACCCACTTTACCCTGTCAGAGAACCTGATCCACTCAGTCAAACACAGGCAGTGCCTTAGGAGAATGGTAAGAATTAATTCCGAACATAGACCAATGTTGCTTCTTCAATTTTATCTGATGCTTTTTTCCACCTTTTTCTGAGGCCAGAATATCAAGTTTCATCAATTCTGCTTCTTGAGGGAAAAGATGAACTTTCACTTAAAGACAGTGTGAAGTTCTAGTAGAAAATGCTTTAAGGTGACAGCTATAGCTTCCCAAGTGGAGTAGCTGATGGCACATTACTCTGTTATGGAGCAGAGGTAATTCTGGCGCCGGTCCTAGCATTCCTATTCCCAAGGCTGGCAGCTTGTGCCACTACATTACTTAGCAACCATATGAAATGACAGGGGTGTAACAGAGCAAACCATGTTGACTCAAAATGATTGGGAGGGTGTGAAAATTCCTCAGTCAGCTCCAAGGCACTCCAAAGGCCAATAGGAAGGATGCAAGAGGGAAATGAAAGATGACTTGCATTCTAGGGCTTCCCCAGCATGCAAAAAGCAGATTATAACTGACATTTCTACACTTTTCTCCAAGTCTATTTACAATAAATATTTAAAAGCAAGAAAAAAAATCAGAAAACAAACCCTGAAGGGAAGAGATGGATTCATAATTCACCACAGAACTATATCTTGCACACACAAGATATGTGTCCTGAATGTGAATTGACAGTAATATCTTGCCAAATACAATGCACGGTTGTACAAGGGTGATACTGAAAAATACTTTGTGCTGAGTTTAGAAGAAAAGCTTTGTTTCTTTTAATAGTAAAATTCACTTTGTTTCTTTACTTTTCTTTTTTTGTTCCTGGGTACACATCTTTTTTTTTCTCCTCTCTTGTCAAAGGCAGAATGTTCTTAAACTAATTGGAGTAGCCTGTCCTATTGAAAATGAATTAAAAAAAATTGCTTCACCATTAGGTGAAGCAATTGTACACTGTTAGGTGAAGCAATTGTACAATATGTAATTAAAACAATACTTCTTCAGATAGTTGTTAATTCACAAGGTAGTTTCTTGTCCACTTTCTCAAGCATTTATTTCTTTCTAGCTATTTGGAAAGAGGATTTTTGTTTTCTTACTGAAGGGATTGTGCTTTGCACTATGACAATGAATTACTGTCAGATACTTTTAAATTAGAACTAATTTCCTTGACTGGACAAATTCTGGGGGGCTTTTTCCTTAGGTAAATACAGAATCTAATGTAATCTGTAATTTAATCTTAACCATCAAAATCAACAAGAGCAAAAAGGCCATGAGATAGTCTTTGGAGCCATGCACAATAATGATAATACACTCAGAGAGGACAACACCACTTCAGAGGAGATAAATAAAGTTTTTGTATCAGTGTTCAGTGTAGAAAAACCTAGGGAGATTCCCATGCTAGAATATTTTGGGGAGTTAGGAGACGGGGATTAATGAAGGATCAACCTGAAACTGAAGTAACAGTATCAGTGGAAGGTGATCATGGTAAGTAGAAGCAGAATAAAACTAACAAATGGTCAATGTTGGATGGTATTGACCCAGAAGTCCCAACAATACTTAAGGATGAAATAGTACAACTATAGATGTACCATGTATCTCATCTAACTCTTAGTATCTTGAGAATGGCAAATGTGGTGACAATCCTTAAAAAGAAACATTTCAGGGGGACCTAGGGAAGCACAGACCGGTAAACCTGCAGGCAAATTAATAAAGCGTGTGTTGACACTGAATTAGATGAGACCTGAATAAATGGAAGCTACTTGAGAAGAATCAATATGATTTCCACAAAGGGAAGTCTTATCTTACAAACCTCTTTGAGTTCTTTTAAGAGTTCAAAACACTTGCGGATAAAGATAATATACTTGGTATACTCTGCTTGGATTTTCAAAAAGCTTTTCATGAGGTCTCATGCAAAACATTTGTGAGGAAAGTAAACAACAGAAAAGGCAGGTCCTAACATGGGTAAATAAATGGCTAAATGATAGGAAAGAAGGTAGAAAAAAATCATTAAATTTCACATACAGGGAAGTTGCCAGTGGTATTCCACAGAGACTGGGACTTGTAATGTTCAACATACTCATGACTTGAAAAAGATAGTGAGAAGTGAGGTGACCATGTCTGCACGCAATAAAGGAACTCAAAGGTCAAGGCAGTAAGTATGAGGGCTGACTGAAGAATTGCAGCCTGACCTTAAAAAATGACCGAGTAATAAAACAACAGATGAAAATAAAAAAAAAAAACAAAAAACAAAACCCAGCTTCACACATAAAATGATATGGTCTGTTCTGCCTGTTGCCATTGGAATAAGTCTTTGTGTTTGTGACAGATGAAAATATCAGCTCAGTGCTTGCTAGTAGAAAAATTAATCATATATTTGACATTATGAGGAAAGGAATAAAGAAATAAAAAAGAGCATCATTATGCTACTGTACAAAATCACAGTTCATGCACACCCCAGTTAATGTGTGCAGTTCTGGTCTCCTCAAAAATGACATGGAAAAGCTGGCAAAGGTTCACAGAAGGCCAACAATTATGGTATGGAATAACATCCTTAGAAGGGCTAAGAAATTACTTTGGAGGAAATAAGACAAATATCATGCCTGATGTAGAGACTGTGGGTAGGGATTGACTGCTCACTGTTCCTTCTAATACAAGAACTAGGCACCATCAGAGGAAGACGACAGAAGCCAGACTCAGAACGAGCAAGAGGTGCTTCTTCACACTGTGGGCGGCAGACCTGCGGCACAGTTTGCCAGGGGAATTTTGGAGGTAGAACATTTACATGTGTTCAGAGTAGACTGGACAAGTATTTTGAGAGGAGATCCAGTAAATGTTACTAAATAGACATACTACATCAGACTCAGAAAATCCTCTGAGCTGAAAATATGCAGAAGCTAGAAGAGTATTAAGGGGAAAGTATCATATATGTTCTTAATCTGCGATCTGCTTACAGGCACAGTAGGAAACACAATATTGTCTCCTACAGAATACTGATGCTTGATCTGAACTGTACGACTGCACATGTTCACACATGCTGCTAATATGGAGCCACAGGAGATAATTTAGATGGGGGCAAGATTAGACACAACTTGCAGCTATTGCCATAACAGTACCTCAGATTTTTGCCTCTCAAGCCAAAAGAAAAGGTTGACATGCTTTGGATAATGGTTTATGTACCTGACTGTAAGAAGGTTTGGTTGGAAACATTAGATAGTTTTGGAAGCCCTCGTTGTTATGTAGTTTCATGGCTCCACTTTGCTGAATACATTCAGTTATGATAGGCTGAACTCAACGCACCTATCTGTGACAATCTGGAAATGTTTATTCTGAACTGTCACCCAGATTCATAGGGTGAGAAATGGGAACTCCAGAGCGTGAGTCATTCCATCTTAAAATAGATGTTGAAGAACTCATAAGAAAGGGAAAGTCTTATCAAGTTAAAAAAACCCCAAAACAACAGATACCCTAAACAACCTACATTTCTATACTCCTCTAGCTAATGATAATTCTGATTAGAGAAGTCAAAGTCAGGTATACTGCATAAAGTCAGGTAATCAGCATAGATCATCTGATCATCAATGAAAACAATAGATTTTTTGGCTGCTAAGAATTTGGCCATCTGGCTTGAAAAGTGTTCTTTGTCTTTCTGTATGTATATCAGGCACCTAAATAACAGCCACAGGAAAGCTGTTCTTGATGTATGCAGCTAACAATAGCTAGCCAATAATGAAATTCTATTGCATTGTTTTCTACAAATGTTCACAATCATTACAAAGATTTTAAAATCTAAACTTGATTTTCAATACATTTGAAAATGAGATTTAGGTAAGTGAACAAAGTATTTCTGCACATATTTAAGTCCCAGTGAACCTGAACTGAATAAGCAAGCAAAGCACATTGCTGACTTGTGGCTTAAGACTTCAGGGACATAACGCAAGGTGAGAATGTAAACTCAGCATTCCCAGTCATTTTATTGCTTACAAATAGAATGTAATAACATTTATAGTGCACTGCATTTATACTAGAATATTGATGCTACTGTAGCTGAATATTTATAATCTCTTCTTTTACATAATGAACACTCTTTTTGAGGGGTTACCATCCATTTCTGAAGTTTCATGCCAGTTTACAGCCTGACACCCAATGATTTAGCAGAGAAGACAAGTGCTAGCAAATGCTGCTTACCTTTTCATTTGTTTGTAAGCCTTAAGTGTAGTATCAATTTAAGAGTATATGATTTCCTTGGATGCATTACATTAGCAGGGAAAGTGAACAGATGCTTACAGTGAAGAGAAGATAATTGCTCAGGTATGTTTAAAGCCTTTTTAGTGAAACTTCTCTGCACTTACAGTTTGTGATTATTAGTCTTTCACCAAATTGACTAAATGTTTCACTGTCACTTGTAAAAGTTCCAGTACAGCTGGCACTAAAGCTCTGCAGTACCATTGCATTTCTCACTGGTGAGGTTTGTAAGTTTATTCAGATAAGGACTAGAATGTGATAACAATAATAGCCACAGCTGTGGCTATTAGTAGCAGTAATAAACACAACATTATTTTTTTACCCCTGCTATAAGAGGGACTGAAACAGTGATAGAAGAGGCTGAATGTTTTTTTTTATTATTATTTTTACACAAATCACAATGATCTTTTTACCTCTGCAATTAGATTTCTCTGTGTTAATTGCTTTTTTAAACACTGGTTACTTTTTTTGGTTATGACTTGTCAAACTGAATCACCTTCAAACACATACAGGAGAAATGATGTTGCTTTTGCTTTGGATGGGGACTATGACTCGGCTAATGCTGTTTCTTGAAAGAAAGAAATAGAAACTATGCAATTGGTGCAGTTTCATGTGCCTTGATATGAATGTCTTGGTTTTCCTGTGATTTTTTTTTTTTTTTCAGAAGCTGTTTTCAAATGGGAAGAAGTTTTCTGTCTTAAGCACAGTTCCTGTTGTTATAGGTGGAATCCTAGTAGTAGGTATCTGGTAGTATATCATTAGAAGTTGACTATAAGCTTAAATATCTAGAGCATGATTCAGATGTCTAAACACAGACATAATAAGGCATTAGATGCCTTGCAGTATCTCACTTAGATTCCAGGTACAAATTTAGGGTACTGATATCTCACAAGATGTGTGCTGTCGCTGTGCAGGTGTCTGCTACAGCCTAAAAACATCTTATACCACACTAGATGCCCAGGTAACCATGCGGGCTGTTTCCCAGCATTTGATGAAACATGTTGTAGTGGCATGAGGTACACACAAGAAACCTTTTGCTGAGCCAGTGAACAACAATCACTTGGCAAGTTACTGCTGTCTTGTTTTCAGGTAGGCAATCCAGAAGCAAAGGTAACAGTCAAAAAAGTGAAACTTTCACAGTAGCTGCCTGACTCATATGCAAGTCAATTAAGAAAAGTGTGTAGAAACTTCAGTACGGCTTTTTCTGTGGAAAAGGTAACATTTTTTCTAATTTAGTTAAGACAAAATGAAATTTAGTGCTTAGTCCCAAAAGGGTCAATATACCAAGAAAAGAGCTCAGTCTAAAAATA
>VYZW01013972.1:1904-50500 GCA_013401315.1 Balaeniceps rex | reverse complement strand
TCCCACCGGCCGGGCCGGGCCCGGCCCGTCCCCGCAGGCACCTCTGGCGGGCAGGGGCGCCCGTGCCGCGGCCCTGTCCGCGGGCCGCGCCCCCACCGCGGAGCCCGGCCGCCCGCTCACCCCCAGCCTCCGCTCCCTCCGGCTGCTGCGGCTGTTTGAATTCAAACGGCCCTCCCTTAAATACCCTTTAAACTACCGCCTCTCGCCATTGGCCCCTCTCCCGCCGTTCGCGCCTGCTGATTGGCTCCTTTTCAATCGGCCCGCCCGCCGATTGGCTCTCCGCACGCTCCGCTCGTTGCGAGGCCGAGCCTGGTCGCCGCGAGCCTCTGGGGCGCATGCGCAACGGCAGCCTGCTGCGTAACCCGAGTAGGTCCGACCCGCCCGCCCCGAGGGCGGTGTTTGCGCTACATGCGTATTTTACGTACCGTCTCTCCGTCGCTGGCTCCTTCCGTACTCCAAGTGCGTGGATCGGCGCCCCGCTTACACACTTTTCCCCGCGAAGTCTCTGCCTGGCCGGGTCTTCCGTTACGCAAATCGCGTACGCCCAGACCACCCACCTGTGGCAACGCTACAACTACCACCCCCTCCTCACAGCCGCTGAGGCCTCGGAGCGTGCCGCCGGCGGCGGGGGAAGGGCGTCAGGTTAGTCCCGCATCCTGCGAGGCACCAGCCTCTTCCCTCTCCTCCTCCGCACGCGCACCCGCCGCCCCGGGCCGAGGGAGAGGCGGTGCTGCCACCTCGCGTGGAGCCGAGCGCGAGTGGGGCCGGGGGCCATTGTGTCCAGCCGGTGAGGTGGGTGCCGCGGGTGGCAGCTCGCAGCCCCGAGGAGCGGGAGGACGGGCGGAGGGGTGAAGCAGGCCTCTGCCTCGCGCTCGCCCAGACGTGCGGCCCAGGGCAGCGCTCCACGTGCCGCCGGCTCTTGAGGACGAGTGCGAAGGGGACGCCCGCCTCGGCACAGCGCAGCGCGCCGGGGGACGCCTGGCCTGAGGTACCTTCGCCAGCCCGCCGACCCCTCCTGTCGCACCAGCGGCGATCCACAGCCCGTGGCAGCTTCCAAAGCCGCACAGGTTCTCGAGGAGACGCGGAGCGGCCCCGGGACAACACTGGCAGCGGACGATTAGTGAGTGCAGTTTGCGAGTAGCAGCATAAGGGGAGCGTGAAGCTCCTGTGCTGTCTCAGTTGCCAGCTGCCCAAGTGGTCCTGCTCACACCTGTGAGGGGGACCTTGGCTGCTGCGTGACAAGCAGCAGCCGAAACTAGGTTCAGTACTTCAGGCCTCTGAAGAACCGTGATCAAAGGCAGCTTTTAACTGTCTCTGCGGTGCTGAAAACAAGTGCGAAGGCGACCCTGTTGTGTGTGTTGGTGTTTACAAGTGATACAGGATAGGTAAAAAGAAGATGTCAGGTCGTCGTGTGGCTGCAGCATGTGATAGACGTCAGCTGCCACGGGGCATGGGTAGCATGGCGTCCCCCCTCCTTGACCCGCGTCCACTTCGACTACCGTTTCTTGAGGCTGACGTGAGTAGGACTTTTGGGAGGGTGGTGGTGTGCTCTCGGGACAGGCTCTCAGCCTGCTGAGAGACCGCGCAGCCTGACAGCGTGAGGTGCTTGCAACTGCGCTGCCTGAGTGGCTGAGTTCGCTGGGGAGGCCTGCGGCGCCCAGCAGCAGCGCCAGCAACTTGGTATTTCACAGCCCCTTCACGTCCCCGTGTTTGGGATCCCGGTGTCTCAGCGGAAGCAGCGTTTCGGAGCTTTGCAGCTGGGACACAACAGCCCCCCGCCACCAGCCACCCTGCCCTCCTGTCAGGGGCCGGCCCCCCGCAGCCCCCCCGGCCGCTCAGCGAGCGGGGCCTGCTGCCCGCATCCCGCCCCGAGCGCGGCTCTGCCGGNGCGCGCGCGGGGTGTCACGGTCATGTGATGCTGCAATTCTCTCCTTGAAGAGTCGCCTCCAATCGATTTGCGGGCGCTCGATGCAGCAGCCTTCGCGGAGGAGCATTCTTCGGTCCCGGCCGCCGCCGCCGCCTCCTCCCTTGCCGCCGCCGCCAATCGATGCGCTCCGGGCTCCGGTCGCCATTTTAGGGGGAGAGCGAGGGAGGCAGAAGGAAGGGTCGGTAGGTACTGGGGCCGCTCCGGGCTCTCCCTCGCTTTCGGCTGCGCTGCCTGGGCCGGGGCTCGCCACCGCAGCTCCCGCCGAGGTTGTCTGCCCCCCCCCGCGGCGTTCGAAGCCCGCCTTCTGTGGCCGCAGTGCTCCGGCTAAGCACTCCCCGCCCTCATTCAGTCCCTTTCCCCCACGCCCCCTCCCAGCCCGGTTATTGGTCCCCGGACCCGCTTATTGGTCTTGCAGCCTGGGGCTGGGAGAGGGAGTACGGGCGGGTGACCGGCGTCTGCCGGGCGGGAGGAGGCGCGGGGAGGATGCGGTCTCCCGGGATGAAGGGGAGGGAGCGGGTTGGGGCTGTGTGAGGGTGGCGAGGCGTTTGACTTCCCTGCACGTTTTATGTTAATCGCCTCCCTAGTGCCGACGTCCGCCGGTGCTAGCGAGGCTGAGTGAAAGATACTGACAGAATCATTTTGCTAACTAATGCCGCGTTATTTCTGTCTCCTCTATTGCTCCTTAATACAGTTCGTGTTCTGTTTATTGGCGAGATTTTAATTTCTACAGCAAACAAGTGCAACAGGTTTTTCTTTTTTTTGTGTCTTTCATTTCTATGTCTCTGAATCTTACCTAAAATATGGTAGTATTTCGTGTCTGCACTGAAACTCAGCAGGATGTGCTTTATTTAAAGGTTGTGGTTGTTTCATGCAACTCTCTTGTATGTGATTTTTCTTCTTTATTTATTTCAGGCCCCTCCAAGGCATTCCTTGCTCACAATGTATAGAACAAAAGTCAGTTTGAAAGACCGTCAGCAACTTTATAAACTGATAATTAGTCAGCTGCTATATGATGGATACATAAATATTGCCAATGGCTTGATAAATGAGATAAAACCACAATCAGTCTGTGCACCATCTGAACAACTGCTGCACCTAATTAAGTTAGGTAAGCTGGAACAAAAAGCTAACATAAAAGTCCAGTTTCTAGATCCCTAGCTTAAATCCTTGTGAATTAAGAGGTTAGTGTTACTGAAAAGACATCTTTTATGCAAAGGTTATGTCTAGTAATAGCATAACATTTTTGTATATTTAGATACAGCCTTTGCCTCTGTGGCTTTTTTTGAAGAGCATTCTAGTTCTGTGTTTCATTCTTTAGTATGCATTAAAAGCAAAACAGATCACTGAGCATTGTCAAAATCTGTTTGTTTGAGCTTCTTGTAACATGTAAGAATACCTGGCCAGGGTCCTGGGTGACTGGCAACCTTCTAAAAATACACTCCAGTAAACGGGATCGCTGAGTCCACAGACCTAATAGAAAACTGACCCACACAGTTCTCTGCCAACTTTAGAAATATTTTCTATATGATTATTCCTGACAGTGTTGGAAAGGGAGCAAGCCCTTCCATTGGCAACCTTCACTACCCTTTATATATCAGTCTCCAGAAAATAAGCTTTACAGTCTAGGGTCTCAGCAAAGGTATCGCCTGTTCTCTCTCTGTGTATCTTTCTCTCTGAAGGTACATCTGTGCCACAGTGTGTAGTCAAAATACCTGAGCTGCTGTTGAAACAAGCTGACTAAGTTACTGGAAGAGGTCTAGCCATAGCATCATGTCTTCTCTGTACTGTAACTGAACTGGTTCTGCTGCCTGAACTAGTCGAGTTCCAAGAATATAAATACGTGAAGCCTTGTGTCTGTGAAATAAGATTGCTAGACTTGCAATTTGTAGATGAAAGGAACAAAAACTTTTCTATTGCATTTGATCAGTTGAGGATCACAGTTGGGCACATAGCTGAAAATTCGTGTCTGCCCTGTTACCACTTACAGTGCTGAACTGTCTTTGTTCTGTAGATGCATCCTGGAAACAAAACAATAAAAGAAACCAGATCTGTAGAGTGGGTGTGAAAAGGAATAAAAATTTTCATTTACAATGCTGGGGTAGTTGTTTGTGGGGTGGGTTTTTTTTTTTCTAATGCAATAAAACAGAAAGGAAAATAATTGGTAAAAGCTTCCGTTTTTTACTTGAAATCTCATGTAATAATGTTGGGGCTTGTTTCTCCCTCTGTGAAAAGCTGACTTGATGCCTGTCGATGGCTTCAGTAACTGGTTGTCAGTACTTAACCATCCTACAATATTTGCTGGTTGTATTTCCACAGTTAACTTTAAGAGCTGTATTCTGCTCTAGCATAGCCAAAGTACCTCTAATTTCTCACGAGAAGTACTGCTGTATAACTAAATCTGCTCTGCTAGCTTAGCTTTGTTCAATAGGGGCTGCTTCTCTTAAAACCTGTCTCGTAGCTGCTACAGAAGTCTGCAGCATACATCTGGCCACAGCCTATCTGTCTAAGGAGGTTAACCTGGTTTAAGTGCATCAACTTCTCTCTTTTCAGGAATGGAGAACGATGACAGTGCTGTTCAATATGCAATTGGACGGTCAGATACGGTAGCTCCAGGCACAGGAATTGACTTGGAATTTGATGCAGATGTACAGACCATGTCTCCTGAGGCTTCCGAATATGAGACTTGTTATGTCACATCTCATAAAGGACCGTGTCGTGTAGCTACATATAGCAGAGACGGACAGTTAATAGCTACAGGATCTGCTGATGCCTCAATAAAAATTCTTGATACAGAGAGAATGTTGGCCAAAAGTGCTATGCCTATTGAGGTAAAATATAACTTGAATCATAACCACTTTGTGAATTCTTGAGGTGCTGTCTGTTTCATGCCATGTCTGTGCCTTGTGGCTGGCTCAGTGGGTTGGACTAAATACCTGGCTCGCCGTATTTCCTACCCCAACAGTGGCTCATAAAGTACCCTTGAAGAAAAGGAAGAAGAAATAGGGCAAGTATACCTGCGTAACTTCTGGCAGCAGTCTAGAGAATTGAGCCAGAAATTGCTTCTAATAGTTGCTCATAATTGCTATATTGTGTGAACACAGTTCATTTTTGAACCCACGTAGACTTTTGGCCTCTACAGCCTCCAGTGGCTGTGTGTTTCAGAACTGTTTCACAGAATACATATTTATTTGCTTCAATTTTTCTCTAATACAGTTACCAGGTAGCAATTTAAAAGTGGGAGGGTTTTTTTTTTTTGCACAGATTGCACACCAAATTCTCAGCAGTATCCTGCGTGAGTAGAAGTTGCAGTTTTCCCAGTTGGTGCAGCGTCCCTTAATTCTTATGGCAATACAGTATTTTAATTTGGACTGTTTATGAAGGTGATATGTTTTCTTGCACCATTTCTCTGCTACTGAAACTAGTTTGTCCTTGAGCAAGTCAGTTGACCTCTGTAAAGATACAGGGATCTTATCTGAAAACAACATATAATGATCCTCCAAATAATTAAGGTAATAGTGATTATGTGCCTAGTCCTGTGCGAGAAAGGTAGCTCTTGTTTGGCCACTCTGGCAAGCATAAAACCTACCTTTTCTGTCAAAAGCATGTTCTGCTTTCTAACACTCTTAACTTGTTGAATGTTCTTTGTAGGTCATGATGAATGAGACAGCACAGCAAAACATGGAAAATCACCCTGTTATTCGGACTCTGTATGATCATGTGGATGAAGTTACATGTTTAGCTTTTCATCCAACAGAACAGATCCTAGCATCTGGTTCAAGGGACTACACACTTAAATTATTTGATTATTCAAAACCTTCTGCCAAAAGAGCCTTCAAATATATACAGGTTAGATACAATACCAGTTCACAGCAACCAAAGCTTGAATGTATAAGTACAGAGTGTGCAAGAGGTATCAGTGAGCTGAATTGTGTCTCAGTTTGTAAGTGGTTAGGTATGTAGGAGTATGCAGCTACAAAATTTCTAGACGTTATGGTAATTATGTGTTAATTTGTGTATAATGGTTACCTATATTCTTTAAATCTAGTGCCTGTCTGCTTTTTGTTAATCTAGACCAAACCTAATATGGGCAACTTTGAAGCCAATTATATTATCTGTGTTTTGGAGGAGAGTTTGGGATTATGTGGTGGTGGGCTTTGGGGTATGTGACTGGCTGACAAAGCCTCCTGTCACTTTTGTGCGATAGCCCAAAAAAGAGCGGGCACTGCAGGCTGCTCTAGGACAAAAATTACAATACATTTAAAAGTCGCCTGTCATTTTAATCCTATAGGAAGCATTTTTTATTTTGCAAAAACAGAACACGTTGTGGTAATTGACAATAATGCCACCAGAATTGACACTTCCATTTCAGATTTTTTTTCTTTCTTACACCAGTTATGTATTTTTGATCAAACAGGAAGCGGAGATGTTGCGCTCTATTTCTTTTCACCCTTCTGGAGATTTCATACTTGTTGGTACCCAGCACCCTACTTTACGACTGTATGATATCAATACTTTCCAGTGTTTTGTGTCTTGCAATCCTCAAGATCAGCACACTGATGCTATATGTTCAGTAAATTACAACGCAAGTGCAAACATGTATGTGACAGGAAGTAAGGATGGATGCATCAAACTGTGGGATGGTGTTTCAAATCGCTGTATCACTACTTTTGAGAAGGCACATGATGGAGCTGAAGTCTGTTCTGCTATTTTTTCCAAAAATTCAAAGTATATCTTATCAAGTGGGAAAGACTCGGTAGCTAAACTATGGGAGATATCCACTGGTCGAACACTGGTCAAATACACAGGTATGTGGCAGGTGACCTTCCAAGTACATTCTCTTTCAGGTACTGACCCACGGCAGGGGTGGTAGTACTGTCAGAAGAATAGTAATTCTTAAAAGCAATGGGAGACTGCTGCTCTGAGGATAAATTGACCCAAATTTTTGAAAACACTTAATGTAGACTAATTCCAGAAGAGAAGCTGTGATTCTTACATGTCAGTCAGTGTAAACATATTTAGTCTGAGTAGATTTTGGAGACTTTTCTGACATCATTATTCCATTGCTTTGGAGAGAAGTTATCACTAAATTAGGGAAAAGTAAAAAGGAACACTGCCGTAAGGACTAGGACATTTGTGCAGAGGGTTTTGTTCTCTAGTTTTTCTTTAGCATGGTTTAGAAACAGTGATTATTAAAACAAAACGGCATCATCATTTTTCTTGCTGGTGATCATTTTGATTTTGTGACTTCTATTTATTGCTAGACTAGGGGCACGGTTTAAACTGGAAGTGTCAAAACTAACACTTAATCCATTTCTGGCTAGAGCAGGCCACATTCCTGCAGAGTACCCACCCAGACAGGGGGAGTTGAACCTACTCTGGGGCAGTTGTTTTAACCATTAGACTCTTGTGCAAAAGATGGCTCTAGTAAGCCATGGCAATATTCTGAAAAATAGCTACAGCTGGTTTGTTTCTCCCCCTCCCCGCCAAGGATTCAATTCTGTGCAAGATAGTCATACTCGGAGCGTGCTGACAGTACCATACTTTGATCTCAGCAGAAATGGCGAAGGATGTAGGAGCTTTGCATATGGTAGCAGCTATGTGACGGGGGAGGTTTTTGGGTCAAGCAGTAATGTGCTTAAGCATTAGGAGTCATAGCATAAAAGAGGAGAGGATGTTGAAAATTTTGTGTATATATAGCTTTTGGGATGTGTACGGTCTTTTTTTGTATGCTAGCTCTATTTTGCTATCAACCAGCAGGGTGCAGCACCTCATTGATAAACTTTTTCAAAATAATCAGGTAGGATGCAGGTGTGTGCATTGCAAAGTAAATGCCTATATATGAAACACATTTTATTTGAAGGGTATGGAGGGAAGGAAGTTGTCAGTGATAATGAGAATTGTGTATTCTGCTGTCTGTGGTCTTTCCCCTTGGTTACAACTATAAGCCTCATACAAAAAATGTAAGGCAAAAGTCCTCTTAAGTGATTGCACTCGTACTGGGTGGTTGGACTTGACTGACACCTGACAGAGTTGGAGTAGTTAATCTTCCTGTCCTCTAAGAAATTTTAGAATATACCATGTATATAACTACAACAGAATAGTCATTATTGATTCACCTTTTTTATGTGGAAGTGGTAGGCTAACTGAGAAAATAAGGCTTCTCTGCAGGTGGCAGAAATTGATACTTATGGGAGGTTTATTCTTAGGTCTTTGGAAACTTCCTAAAACTGGTCTATTTGTGTTAATATTTTGCTGCATATATTTAGGAGCTGGTTTGAGTGGACGACAAGTACACAGGACACAAGCTGTCTTCAACCACACAGAAGATTATGTGCTGCTTCCAGATGAAAGGACCATAAGTCTCTGCTGCTGGGATTCAAGAACTGCTGAACGGAGAAATCTTCTTTCTCTTGGGCACAACAGCATTGTCCGTTGTATTGTCCATTCTCCGACCAATCCTGGCTTCATGACCTGCAGTGACGACTACAGGGCTAGATTTTGGTACAGAAGGTCAACGACAGACTAAGGACAGCTTTATGAAACAGTGATTATCTGGATCCATTATATCATCTTGTATTGATTGTACTGCCAACAGATGCCTAGATGAAAGCCGTGCTGTGTCTGTTTTTTAATTCTGTCAAACGTGACAGAAAAATATCAAAGTACTGAGACTAAGTTGTGCCCCACACTAATTTTTGTTACTAGTGTGTGTGGCATTAATTTTTGTAAGTCATCTCTAATTGTACTCAAGGAGTGTATGGGGGAGAATAAAATGATCCTTGCAGGAAGGATTAAACTTGTTCTCCTGTCTTTCTAAATCCCGTGAAAGATAATGTGATTATGTTTTGCTCAAACTGGGCAGTATGAGCCGGTTTTGCTCTGCATTGTTTCTGTGCAATCCCACTGAAGTCTGTTTGAAGAATGGATTACACAAGTAACAGCAGAACTTGGCAAATACTTTAATGGAGCCTTAAGCTGCCTTCCGTTCGGATTCGTTCTTTGTAAAGCTCTGTTTTGTATGTTTTAGTCTGGGGTTTTTTTGGTGGATTTTTTTTTTTTTTTAATTGGCCGAGTGGATCTTCAGTTCTGAGCCTGTCTTGTGCCATAAGAATTTGAAACAGGATTTTAAATTGTTTAGACGAATTCAAGAAATGGTGTTCTAGTATTAAAGCTCAGACTTGAAATCTCGTCTTCTTTTGAATTTATCTTAACAAGTGGGACTTCAAAAGTAAATCATAGTTTTTTCAAGGAGTATCCACGTTGCAACTGTAAAATGTGACAGTATTGCAGCATGTGAAAATGAGAATAATTTTGCCATAGAGACCTTTAGTATCCTCTCAAAGAAAGAAACTGTTGTGCATATTAATTTTTGTATATGTACCTCAGAAATGTCACTTTGCTTCATTTTATTGAGAAATTTTAATTCCATGTCTGTTACACAGCACTTGAATTACATTCTTTTTTTATTATTATTCAAAAACCCAGACTTGCTGTTTCTTCTCCCTGTTATCTCTAATAGTCCAAGTTTCCCAGACCTCATCCTGTTCAACAGAAGTACAGATCATTAAGAAACTCTGTGCTTAAACCTTCTGTAAGTTTGAAAATTCACTACTTATTTTTACAGATAGTTGCCTGTGCAAAGTTTTAAATGTGTTCATTCAAGTATCCTTCTACAGCGCTCTTGGGCTTCACATTTGGGAGGCTTCCTTTAGTCAAAAGCCCAGTATTTGCTTTCATGAGGATTTTTAAATGTAAGATTGTTCTTACTGCTGGATTAACTTTCCATTGCCACTGATGAAGTGTCTTGTCAAGGGCTGATGAGAGTACAGGTTTTGTCTGTATTTAAATAAAGATTACCTTTCAGAAAGTTGTTTAATATATAAAGGACATGTATTAGTTTTCTGTATAACAAAGGAGAAATGAATATTGGAAGGCTGTGTCTTTGGGGGCATGTTAAAGCTTGATCTGTTTGTTGTGTTACATCTGAATCAGACATAACTACACTTACAGTATAGAACGTGGGGTGGCTTTTAAAAGACGTAAAGAATGAAATTGAATTTTCCTCTTAAAAGTTACTACTACGCAAAACATTTCTTAGGCTTAGCAATCCCCTTCGCTCCTCTTCTGCCTCCCTTCAAGTTTCTAAAACTTTAGAAACATGGCAGGCATGAGATAGATAGCAGTTCTGGTGGCTTTTTTGCTGGAGAAACGAGGAGAACCAGAGCTTGGTGGGAGGGAAAGGGGAAGTCCTGACACACAGTTGTTAATGCATGCTGTATGTGCTCAGCAACAGCAGCCCTCTGCTATTACAGCCAGCCTGCTAAATTTTTAGCAGTGGCAGATTTTCTTTGGAGTGCCACATTTGTTTCAATTCTGTTAAAGAAGCTGTCCATAAGTAACACATTTGCTACTGCTGTTTGGAGTCTTCTATTTTTAAAACACTATTTTGGTGTTTTATGTGTTAAACCACTGCTGTGGTTGGTAAGTCAAGCAGCATGCTGGTTTTCACCTCAAGCTTCCTTAATTCTGTGGTCTTTTAACTTGCAGTGTAGAAATAGAGTTTTAATCTGTTAATGCAAAAACATCCTGACATTAGCATCTTTCTTTCTTTTCATATTGTTTATCATCTTGCTTGAGGCCGGAAGTTTGGAGGGTTTTTGTTTAAGAAATAAGAGCTGGAAGAAACTTAACTCATCCTATTTAGCTAGACAATGCAACCCGGGAGTGAAGTAGTTCAGTACTACAACATCCCAGTGGTATTCTGGTAGTTGAAGGTGGTTGACTGGGGACGAGAATGAGAGGGGGCAAGGCTGCTATGCAGCATTCACAAGAGCAAGTGCACATGGAAGTACAGCAAAGAGGAGCCATAGCTGCGTCTTGAAGAACAAGGTTGCGCACGCACGTAGTTGTCCTGCTTGTTAGATCTGCATTTGATTGAAGGGGAATACATCTTTTCACTGTGCAAGTCTGGAAGTATCTAAGTAAACGTTCTTCGTGTGATCGTGCTTACTGCTAGGGTCAGAGAGGCTTCACACCTAGAAGCTGTATTTGATCAATTAAAACTCCAGTGCAGCCGCTTGCCCTTCATGAGTTTTGCAGTCTGTACGTCTTGGTAGCTACATCCCAGCGGGCTGCTCCACTCAGAGAAGCACAGTCATACTCGGGATTTATCACCACCTCGAGAAAGTCTCCATCACCTGTCTAAAGGTCCGTTGTGTCCATCTGGCACGTAACCTACTCTTGCCTCTCCTCGGAAGAAGCTATCGTGGAAATGTGGCAAGGTGATGCCACAGCTGATGCATTAGGCCAACGAGCCATGCCGACGTGAAAGCAAAACAACTTTGGAGACAAATCACGATTATGGTTTTGTATCTTTTGGCCTTCAGCATTCCTTGGCACGCTGACTTGGCAGCCAGTAACTGGCACACAGCTCTAGGGAAAGTCTTTCCTAAAAGGGCACTTCTGGAATTAGGCTTGTTTGCCACCCATTGAAACAGATTTCAAACTTTCTACTTAAGAGGGGGTACTGGCCTGGCATCAGTATTTCTCGTGTCCTGGACACAGGGGCCGTCTTTCCACCAGAGCTGCCCTGTGAGACTGAATCCCGGGAAAAACTGAAGTGCAATAAAGGAAAAGTCGTTAAGATAATTGTAGTTCAGGTTAGGAAGTTCTCCGTGTGGCTGCAAGGGGCCCTTCAAACATGCTGCAGCACAGCTGCTCTACTCGCTGAGCAGGATATTGCGGGAGAGGAGCCGAAGCCCACGGATTTCCTTGTGTACGTGTTTAAGCCTCGGTGCAGCCAGGAGGAGTCTTCCACACGGCATTCACCCCCAGGTATGGATGGTAATACATAAGGTTTTTGCAAAGCCCCTTTATAACAAAAAATTGTTATCGGTGCCTTCAAAGTTGAGACAACTTTGAAAGGCGTGAAAAACGTTGGCTTCAAAATCCCAAATTGATATGATTGTGGCAGTCTTAATCAAGCACTGCGCAGCCCCTTGTGGTACGTAGTATTTTTGTGTTCATTACATTTCTAAAAGAGGAAATACAGGAACATGTAGCAAAACAGAAGGGTGAGACTTCTGACTGTGGTTAATTGCGACGAGTTGGTGACAGAGAGATCAAGGAAAATTCCACTTGCAGACAGACTTTTTTTCTCACTTTTAGACACTAACAGCGCTTTTCTGTTTTGCGTTCTGTTCTCTTTAATCTTATCTGTTGTCACAGAAACTATCTTTCATGAGAATCTCTTCTACAAATTCCTAAATGCTTTTAGGGGTAGAGCTGTCAGACGTGCTTTCTTGAGACGTAGTTCCTAACCCGCGGTGACTGTGCAAAGCTGAAGTCTCTTCATCCTGCCATAATTATCTGTATTGCTCAAAGTGACGCTGCTGGTGAATGACAACAATGGATAAAAACATCAGAACCAACAGAACTGCAAAGGTAAGTCTGTTGTTTTGAGTACAGCATATAAACAATTAAGAAAAAAGGGTCCTAGAGTAGGGTTTGATGTTTGAATTCAGCACGATGCTTGGTGATGTTGGAAACGGTTGGTATTCTCATCTCGAGGTGGACGGAGGCTCCTTACGATGCTCGTGTACCTAATGTGTCCCTGCGCTTTTTGTTGTGATGAAACTATTAACTGGAAGAAATGTCTTCTTGGGGAGGACTGTGAATAAAGTAGGATTGCCAAATAGCAAATACCTGTGAATAAACACATTTGTGAAATAATAAATATAACCTCAAGGTTCCACCTGTCTTACTGCTATCCTGTAGTAACATTTGAGACACAGTTCTACTGTCAGAGACTTCAGTGACAGCCCAGGTGACCTGTTGCATGATAGATAATTTCCCTACATTACACGCAAAACAGGAGAAATTTTGAAGTACTATATTTGTTTCTTTTGAAAGACTGGAAGTTTGTAAGGTTTTTTACATTTATTTGTGTATTCATATTGCATCTAGTATAATTTTACATATGTACATAGATAAAATAACCTGCTGCAGCTATAAGGGTTAGCGAATGCTGAAGTCAGTGCCTTGATTGTCCTACCGTCTGCAAGTCTAATAAGCAGCGTAATGGAATTATTATTTTCATCCTGGACTGTGATCTCAGTGTGTACTGTAAATAAACTGCCTCCTGGAAATTTGATACAAAACATAGCGGGGGAAAAAGCTTAGTACTGGCTCGATGAGTCATTCTTTTGCACTCAAAATTTTCCATTGAGGCATGTAAAGATAAGAGGGCTATTTTTCACTTTCAGTCATCAGAAATTGATGCAGGACATTTTTAATTTCTACACAGAGAAGAGAGTTATTTCTAGGAGTGATATTTTCAGTTTTCTTAAATGGATTGCCAATGGCTAAGTAAAGGTAATGGTAGCAAGCTGATTTCCTGCTCTTCTCTGAGGTCTTTAGGCACAGCCATCGCACGCCCAGTCAGATTCAGCTGAGTAACAACTGAAAGTCAAATTTATTTCTGCTATGTAATTTATGAACTGTTTATAAGGTTCCTACTACCCTAGCAGTTCTGTCTATTATAATATTTGAACGTTATACTTAATACTAAAATACTAAGGATGCGTTTTTTATACTATCTGGACTTCTTGAAGCACCACATGCCAGCCATCGTGCTGCCATTACTGCGGCAGGTAACGCTTCGCAGTTATTGCTGTGCCCCAACTATTCCACCTTCACAGGGAAAACCATTTCTGAAAATGAGTTCAGGATATGAGCGCAGCCAGAGAAATGATGCTACTTCTTTCTTGTTGCGTACACACCTGCGACATAGCCTGCACAGGAAACGTTGCACCTCTTGGTGCAATTTAAAACACGGTCAGCGTGACGGGCTGCGCTTGGGAAATAGTTCTCGTACTGTTTGACAACATTTACTGTGCTGTTGCCAAAAGACAAATAGGAGTGTTTTGTAAACACACATTAAGTTGATCTGAAGTTTGTCTCTCCTTCCAAAATGCCCAGTTTACATATTCCCGTCTTGTCCACAAACAAGTGCGTGAAGAACAGCGTGAGATTCGTTTCTATGGGCTCCTCTGCAGCCGGGGATGCGGGCACCTACAGTGCCGTGGCTCCAGGGTGCCTGCTGTCACCCCCGGTCTCTGTCTCAAACACCCGGGAGCAAATATGTGTTTCAAAATAGGATTTGCCAGAGCTAATACACTGAGCAAGGAGCTACTTAAATAGCCAAGAGGAAATACTGGAGAGAATGGCGAAGTCTCCATTTTCCTGGGCCTCAGGCAATGGACCTGGGGCTGTTCTCACAACGCAGACCGGTGGGAGCGGACTCGATGCCCAGCTTTCCTGGGGAAATCTTAGAGGTAAAACTTTAGTTCTGTCATGGACAAAACGATCTCGACCCAGGGAATTTTCACCTCATGTAATTTATTGCCAGTTAACACAAACTTCTAATCACTGATTCGGGTGATTGAGAGAGAATAAACCATGAACAATTAAGCAAGCACTTAAGCAGACACCTTTCCTCCCCCTTCCCAGTCTCAGCTTGCCTGATTTTTGTGCGGGGTACACTCAGTCCGCCCCGGTTCCTTCAAGGAGGTGACAATGGCACAGGAGGTTGGGGCTGGGAGAAAAGGTCTCTGGCTGCTGCTGCTGCTGCTCCATGATTTTGCCCATTTTTCTCCACTCCTCTGTGCCTCTGTGCCTGCCCTGGTGCGGGACACCCATGGCCCCAGTCCCCTGGGGGTCACCCACAGTCTGCGGAGGGGGTTCCTGCCCCGGCATGGCAGGGGTCCTGCCTGGGATTAATTCAAGAGAACATCCAATTGCATTTGGAAGTAGGTTTGTGGCCACAAGTTGTGGCTTTGTTACTTGTATTCTGGATCATTTCAAATGCTGGTAGCACCTGAAAAATTCCAGGGTAGTAAGCGAACGGCTGTTCCTTATCTTCTGTGTGAAGTGGAGAGTTCAAACCAGTAAAACTGCTGGTTGTAATATCAAAAAAAAAAAAAAGAAAGAAAAGAAAAACCCCAAAGGCATTCAATGAGCTGCTTTGTGCCAGGAATTCTTTCCCATTTGGACAACTGCCTTAGCTGCTTGTCTGCTCCTAGCCCCAGCCCAGAAGTGTAGATTTTGTTGAGAAAGCATTTGAAAGTCAGCATTTTCTATTCCAGATGCATTGTTTTTCTAGTTACATGATTGTGGGTTTGGGAGTGAGTGTCTAATTTCATCATTAAGCTACCATGGAAAGAGGAAGGAAAAGACTTTTGCCAGAGAAAGGGCAGCACGATCAAAGGCAAAACCAGTAAAAGTTTGCAAACCCCAAGATATTCACAAGTACAAAGCCATAAAACCTTTGCATTTGCATAAGCATAACCTGGGCAGAGCTGTTGCTGAGCAAATGGCAACTAGGGGTGATTTTAAATAAAACTATTATTTAATAATATTAAAGAATTTTTAAAAATAATCAAAGAAACAGAACCCTTCCGCTATAGTTAATGTTTAGCTTTCCTCCTCGGGTTTTCTGCCTCTGAAGGGTGTGATTATTTTGCAGTGATTTCCATAACTACAAAGGAGATCTGTTCAGTTTTCTAGAGACCCGAACATGAAAATTTCAAAGTGTATCAAACCACTTTTCAGTTCAAAAAACCAGGAGTAAAAAAATGATGCTGCAAAAATGCTTTCAAATCCAATCCTCGCTTTCTGGTTCATCCCCACTGCCCTGAGTTTTCCCGTGAAGACGCAGTTGCAAAGCAGAAGAGGCATTTCCCCGGGGGGCACTGCAGGAGGGACATCTGTGTGTCCTGCACCAGGCCCTCATTAGCATCAGCAGCTGCAGGCCAATTGCACCCTGGAGATAATTTTGCTACGTAATTAGCTCCCTTCGTTCCCAATAGCTGCTCTCCTCTGGGGCTCCCAGCAAATGCAGCAGGAGGTGGAAGGAGGCTGGGCATTTGCTCTTCAGGCTTCCAGCCAAACCCTCCAGTGCTCCTGCCGAATCCACTGGACTGGGCTTGGGGAGATCACGTCCTCCTCCTTAGGTGATGGAGTAATAGGGAAATAGGAGACAACAAAATGAAGGTCAATGTAAGTACTAGGTTATTTTATTTCTGTTGCAGTTAATTTAATGGCTTGGCTTATTTCGTTTGTCATGGAAGCATATGTAGTGCAGAATCTGCATCTGTCAGGATTGCTTTTCAAAGCGTGCCGTTGATCTTGGTTGCATGTTACTAACGGGGCATATGGCCTTAATTTTTAAAATACAATCCCAGTTAAGCTGAAAAAAATCCCTTATCAAGAACAGTGGTATGGTTAAGAAGGGTAAGGTTTTGTACTATGCATATTAGGCAATAATATGCGCTATTAAAAAATGTTACCATGAACGACCTTGGCTGGCCATTAGGATACCTCTTGCTTTCCGTATTTTCTTGGAAATAGTGAGCTTAAATGACTAACGCTTGAGTTATGCATCATCTCAGAAGAGAGGATGTTTTTTTACACCGATTACTAGAAAATGTGTAATGGAAATTTTTTAACAACTTGAGTCACTCTTTGATGAAGAAAACGTCAGGTAATTTCAATACGAGCTAGGTATGCCTGGGAAAGTCTGTGCGCTCTGGGGTAATGATTGACCGCGTCTGCAGTGCTCTTTGCAGAGAGAACTGAAGCTCGAAAGAGGAAAGGAGTGGTGGCAGTGTTCATTTTTAGGAAATACTGCTCTGGGAGGAGGGGGGAAATAAGTGGATGGATCAAATCCATTTTATAGTCATAGGTTAACGTTTTTGCCCAGACTTCCAGCACAGCGCGCACGCAGACACCTAGCATTAGCTTGCTTTGTGCTGAGCAGAATTTCTTTGGCTGTGAAACTAACTGAATCTGTCAGCCTGGCGTTACAGCTGATCGCCGGCAGCTGGGGCTCGGGGCAGGGTCTGCGCTGTCACCATGTGCCCTGTGCTAATGGCAGGGGAAGGGACGACGTCCAGCTGCCGCGCGGGAGCTGTGATGCACGCTAGTGATCAGGGCAGGTGAAAAACCATCTGCTGCTTTTCCAGAGAAATATTAACATTTCAGATAAATGAAACTTTGTCCAAAAGGGTAGCCTTAAAAAAGGATTAACATTTTTAGGCGGATAACTGCAATGAGAGAGCTGGCGGAAGCGGCAGCCTCTGGGAGTTGTGGTGTTGCTGCTGATTCATTGTGAACTGGAGAACACCCACCCGAGCCTCTGCCTCTTCCGTTGCTGTCACTTCTGCCACGTCCAGGGAATTGGCAGAAACTCCGCCGCAGGTCAGATGGGATGCGGGGACGGCATCCTGTCGTGCTTGTGCACCCAGGAGGAAGAATATACAGCAGTCATTGCAAATGAAAACTTTGCAATCTGCTCCTGACAACCTGTCCTAGGAATTTCTTGCCTGTTCCCTGGACAGGCAGAGGAAGGAGAGCAAGGACCCTGCTCTAACGGGTCTTTGTGAAGCACCTATTGCTTAGGAGGCAAAGGAGAAAACTTGCGCTCATCAGAACTTTCTGTATCTTTAAATCCATGTTTGGAAAATAAATGTTGTAGTAAAATACAATTAAGATACTAAAAGGTTTAGAAAAGCCAAAGAAGTAAATTAATTTAGTGCATATGTGAAAAAATCTTCAGGTAGTAGGAGGAACCAAAGCCCAGAAATACATACATATTCATTTTTTTAACTATCAGGAAATGGCAGTTTATTTTTCCTTTAACTTGGGCATGAGACCACACATGTGAAAATGCTGTGAATGGGAATGAAATCCTGATCACACAGAAAACAGCGGGGGTTTCTGTTGGTTTTAACACAGCTAGAATCTGATTAACTACATTTCTGGAGAAAATTAACAGAACCAGCTTGTAATTCCCACCCCTGCATCACTGACTCATGTGAAGCTGCACAATTTCCATCCAAGTGGTTCTGCCTGAAGTTTAAAAACTGGTTGTTCTTTATTTTATCAGAAACTGATTTGACCATTCAGAATTTAAAACATGATGATTAGCACCTGGTTCCACCCTCGGTGGAAAAATCGGTTAACCCTTTGAACAGGCAATAAAAGCAAGCCCTGATATCCATTTCTTGTTGAGGCTCGTACATGAAGAGCTGAAACTTCTGTATGACCAGAGCACTTATTTTCCAAAATACGCAAACAAAACAAAAAATACAGTAGAAAGACCTTCTGCAAGTCAGAGAAAATGTTGTACATCAAGTGGGACGGGCAAACCCCAGGGCTGGAAGGAAGGCATGTGTGTGTAGATAAAAGATCTGAGCATTTAAGGTAAATTCTTCTTTCTTCTGGGGCTGTTGACCATGTGAACTCTGTCTACAACTAACTGAATTGGGCAAAACTTAAATTGACTCAGCTTGGCCTACTATTTAAAAGGGATTTCTCTGGGAAGCGTGTTCCCAGCTAACGGGGCAATGGAGAATGTTTATTTCTTCAGCTTTGTTCGGAGGTGAAGAGATTAACTGGAAACAGTTCTGTAAACACGTCAGAGGGTGTCATTGATGCATGAACATAAATTTAGCAAACACAATCTGCTGCCTCTAGTTGTATGTTTTCCTTCTCAAATATTTTGTCCCATTTTTCCGCAGTAAAAGTGCTTACAGAGTTTTTTGTGTGTGTAAAATGCAGCTGAAAAATATTTATCTTCATCCACAAAAGAAACTCCTGGGATTAAAGCTATCTCTTTTTCTAGATTATTTCAACAGGGTTTTTCAAGAAGCAAATTTAAGACAATAGATGAATTTTTTTTGTATTTTTTTTTTTTAATTTGAAATGCTGTGAAGTACTACAGTACCTATGTATCACATGAAATAGTACTTACTACTGACTTGGAGTTTCCAAATACAAGCTGAGTGGGAAGGGGGGGTACAGAAATTATTTTGGCAGACTTGCAGGGAAGATGCTCAAATTATCATCTGATAATCATGAAGGATTTTTCTAGCAACATTTGCATATATTTATAAGGGTGGGGGTTTTTTCTGTTGATTGTACTACAGGCTGAGGATAGTGACTGGGATATGAAAGGCATCAGGAAATCTTAGTGATAGTGGGGGTTTTTTGCCTTACACGGATATTTATCATGTACATAGAGCACAGATGTCAGCCTATGTGTGTACTCCCATTTTGAGGTTATAGAATTTTGTATTACAGAATTGTACAACTATCAGCTTTACTGACTCTTAATTAAAATTTTCCCTTTCTTCATTAATAAACATGAGTTCACAGCTTTCATTCTGAAGACTCCCAAGGGCTGTTAGGTTTTGTAGTGGGAGTGTTGCTGGATAAGGATACACAAACAATAAAGATGTAAAAATTCAGATTTGTAGGGAGGATTACTATCTTAACATCTGATCTACAATCCAATAAAAGCAGACACACTTCCAGCTACACAAGAACTTTTCTTCACACCTAAGTTAACTAAACCTGTGTTACCAGAGGTCTTATACTGTAAATCCGTTCAGCATGGTTGGCTCAATATATGTGACTAATTTGCATTGCTCTAACGAGGTCACGAACTCTGTATGGGGGAGAACAGTGTCTCTGGAAGAGGTTGCAGAGGACGCAGCCTCTGATTTCTAGGTCTGTGCTCTGTAATGGTCTTCTTAAAATCTGCTCAGTGAGAGAAGAGTAACAGCGCTGTCTGCCGAGGTGCTTTCTCATGGGGCGATGGGCTGGCTTTTAAGATGCTCTTTGTCTTGGGAGATTTTTTTTTTCAGGGCTGCTGACAGGGAAGAAGCAACAAATGTCAATGAAGGAAAACCATTTTGACCTCATCTGTGTTGCTTTAGTACTTATTACATGTTGGTTATTGTAAGGACACATTAAGGAGATCACTTAAAATAACGAAGAACTATACACAGCTGGCCCTAGATGGCATTTTGTGGATGATAGTGTTAGACAGACAGTTTCCGCTCCTCTGGTAATAAAGGAAAAATGCAGATCCCATTGGCCCCAAAGCACAGCTTCCTCCTAGCTACGCATCCCGTAAGGTCTCTGCGATCCTGGGAATGCAGTACTTGTTTATAGTTAATGGCAGGTCAGAGATGCTTCTGCTTACATGATAGAAAGGGGCCGCCACAGTGATTCTTTACATCTGTCCTAGACAGCTGAAAGTGTAGATAGGGCCCGATTTCGGACAAATAGCCCCACATCAGATGAGCCAGAGCCTGTACTACAAATAACCTCACTCCGCTGAGGTAGACTTGGTAGACCTTGGCTATCTGTGCTGTTGAATCAAGTGCTTGCCTGCCATAAACCTCCTGTAACTCTTGTCTATAAAATTGCTCCTACTGTTATTGGGATCACAAAATCAACTGGCTGGAATGAGTTCTCTTTAAAAAGTCTCAAAAAAAAGATATTTCTTTGGAAAGCAAATTGGAACAGCTTTGGCATCCAGTGGCTTCTCAATAACTCACTCTATTTCTTAACACGAGCAGATGGAGCCCGTAGGACGCTGAGCTGCAGAGCTGGCTGTGGGCTGGATGCTGATAAGGGACAGGGCACAGATGGGAGCGTGGCAGTTCCTTACCCAACCTCACAGTGCTTTGGTTTACTCAGTATGGCCATGGCCATACCCTCCTCATGGGAGTATTGCTGGGGTTTAATCTCAGTGGAACATGGACATAACCGATCTAGCTTTCATAACTGACCCAGCTCAGTGGCTCCAGCAGGTTTGTTCTAGCACCGAGGGATTCAGTACCACCTCAAACTCTACTAGAAAATCAGCTAAGCTATAGCAAGCTCTTTGCTGCCAGGACTACAGCGCTTCCCAGTACCGAAGCCAGCCAGTTCAGTGCTTACTTTTAAGTATATCCTGTAAAATAGCTAAACACATCCGCACCTGTGATGCTAGGCATTGCTGTGGGTTTGTTACAGTTTGTTTTAGCAGTATTAGGCTGATCTTCAACATCTGTTTCAGCATCCTGAGCTAATATTTGTTGAAGCCACAGCTGGGACTCCTTAAAAACTAGTGGAGCTTATATGAACAGTATCGCCTACACTCTTTTGGTGATAACACTGCATAAAAGAAATGCTTCACAGGTATCTTCCGCACCAGCCCTGGTGTGATCAGATCCCAAGAGGCTGGCTGAGCAACCAGAATGCTTGGAAAGGAAACAAGAAAAAAAGGGGGCTTAATAGTCCTGTAAATAGAGGAGCAAAGAACACAGAGCAACATATAAAGGCAGACCCATTTGACCTGTTGTTTTTACACCTTATGAAAATGTTCCTCCTTCTGTGTTTTTGGGGAAATTAGAATTCAGCAGAAACGAAGTTACTTCAGTGGTGTGGTGCTGCTTGTATTGTTTTTTTCAATGTATTGCTGCAACTTTCTGCCAGGCTGTGAGCACTGAAAATACACAGAAGAGTCTGTTCAGGGAAGATGTTGATGGGGACTTTTTGTTTTGTCTGAGTNTTGGTGTTTTTTTTTTTTTTTTTTTTTTTTTTTGCATCCTCATATTGCACTGCAACAAGGGGCTGTCTTTTGAAAGAGTTTTGCCTGGGACCTTCCTGTAGTTTGCTCGTTACAAGTCGCTAATATATTCTGTGTTACACGTGTTTCTACCTTTCATAAATTCCTTCAGAGATTAGTTCCAAGTCAAAAGGATAAGAAATCTTCACTAAAATACCTCCCTAAGTTTCTCTACCCTTTTTAAAATGCACTGAAAAATGTCACCAAGGGCTGCGAGCCAGTTAGATCACTAATGCCTTTCACTGTCACCTGGAATCGTATCTCTACCAGTGGCTGGCCTATTGCGCCAGTGATGGCTGGTACTCCTGAAAGAAAATTGTGAAAAATTGAACGATGTTGCTGTGCTCTTATGCAATACTGAGAGTAGATGGAAAAGATTTGCTCTCCAACGCTACAGTACTGCCCATGCGTCCTGAAACTTGAAATTTAATTTAGCACTGCCTTAGGTGGAAGAACCTTTGCTTCCCACCTTCTCCTTTTTACCCTCTGCTGTCTGAGAGCTCTGTTGACCTGCAGAGGTCTGACAATCTTCCAGTTCATTCATATTCTATAGTCTGGAGACTGGGGCCTGTCTCCATTACTTCTCTATTTAAGGTCTTAAATTTTTTGGTTCCAGCCCTACAGATGGAATACAAGATGATCTATAAACAGATTTGTTGTTCTAGCTAGGTCAGGTTTTCCAAGATGGCCTACAATTTTTTTGAATCCCCTGCTTGCCTTGCAATTGAGATGATTTCAAAGGTTCCTGGGTATTCATGCTGCCTACAGATGTGAGCCCACGTGCCCTAATTTCAGCTCTGCAAATCAGAGACCACCTTTCAAAACTTGCACCACTGTGTTCTGCTTTGAATCGGTATCTCACTGTGGGCAGCTTTCCCTTGAATGTTTGCAAGTTTTATTGGCAAAACCAAATGAATGTGTGCTGCGCTTCAAGCGGAGAGACCCCTCTGTTGGAAAGGTTTGTGACTTTCATGGTGTAAGGTTAAAATTTAACTTTTCATTCAGAGCGGGCACCCTGAATATATCCATCTGAGTTTGCCAAATGAAATGTTGGTCAGTTGAGCTTTGACAACCTTTCTGTGGAATACCTTTGATGTTGAATGGCGCTTAGACCCCTGTTGCTTTCACTGACCTGGCTGTTCTCTCGCTTCACTCGTTTTGCAGGAAAGCAGACCTAGCAATGTTTAGGAAAAGAGATGAAACAATCATAGAATCATAGAATGCTTTGGGTTGGAAGGGACCTTTAGAGGTCATCTAGGCCAACCCCCCTGCAGTGAGCAGGGACATCTTCAACTAGATCAGGTTGCTCAGTAGTTGGAATTATTTCTCCTGCTAATACCTGCTGCAGCCACGTTTTATTGTTGCTGAAGTATCACTGATGTGAAGAGTACCTCGTCACTCCGCATAACTTAGGTTGTAGTCTACAGTAATTATTTGCAGAAATCCTCACTGACATGTACAGGCCAAATCCTGACCTAGTGAAAATCAGCATATTTACTCTAAAACAAATGAGATTTGAAATCAGACTTGCATAGTTTCATACATTGATTAATTAAAGTATTAGGCCCAATAATGTGTTTAGTATGCTGTTTCCACAGGAAAGAATTAGCTGGGGAAATGTTGACATTTAGATGCCTTTTAAAACCATAGTGTGAACCAAATTTTCCTCTTATTTGTGTTGGTGCAACTAGGAAGGACGGTGACACTGTCTAATGCAGTAGACAGGGGCTCAGTTCCTGAGTTCAGGCTTCCGGGCTCTGCCACCGACTCCCTCTGTGTGCCTGGATAAGGCTCTTCACATTCCAGCTGCCTGTTTGCAAAAGGGGGAGAGCGTCCCTCTGCCCGTCCTCTTCAGGTCTGAAGAAGAGGGTCTGTCTTCCAGCGTGTCTGTACAGTGCCCAGCAAGAAGGGATCAAATGTTAAGCCAGATCCAGAAGGGCTGCTGATGAATAATAGGATAAGTTGGCTGTTTTCTTTTTTTTTCACAATTGCAACATCGTGTGAAGCCCAAACCCACCCCGGGCTGCACTCTGTGGTGGGATTCCTGAAGGCCTGGCTTCAACACAGGTGGTTCAGAGCATTTGGCATTGTCCAAACAGAAAGTGGGCTCCCATGTTCAAGGCAAGAAGACTATTTTAACCAGGCTATGACATAAGGTAAATGGGACTGTTGTCCATCTCTGGCAGCTGCTGATGGACAAGCCCGTGTATCATAAAAAGGCCATTGTTCATGGCCACCCTGACGAAGAAATGCATGCTGCTAACAACAGGCCACTTTCATCAGCTGAGCTGACAAATTGGTTTTCTTCTGCTCCAACTTCAAACCAGCTGTTGCTTTACAGCAAATGCTCTGGACAAAAATACAAGGCATCGCATTTCCTATTTGGGTGCTATCTCTTTGGACATTACTTGCACTTTCTGATAAGGAACCAATGCTGAAACACAGCCAGCGTCCCACTGACTGGGAAGCAGTCAGTCTCATTTGAAAGCTGAAAGCAAATGGCATCTTGTACTGAAAAACACTACGTCCGCAGCGCACTCTACCCCTTGCACAAATGCCTCAGGTGAATAAAGCTACCTGCTGCTACTACTTGTCAGTTTTTTAACTGTCATCTTGTAATGAGTAAGCAAATGCCCCAAGTAAATATGCTAAAAATAACATGTGGTGAACTACACACTCATGACTGCCAGAAATTTATAGGCGTCAGCCGAGACAGGTAGGGCTGCCCTGTGGTGGAGAAGCTTGGAAATATGAACATTTGCTATCTCACAGATTTTCTGTGATCTTAGAAAAGCCGCTTGCTCTATTCTTCCTTGGTTTCCTGTCTAAAAAAATTACAGTAAGAGCACTCTATGAAGATGCTGAAAGATATACTGGAGACAGAAGTATTCAGCTACAGGTGATGTCTCTGTGATGGAGAGAAACACAGATGCTGTTTCAGATGTGCTTACCTGAAAATAAGCTCACAAATGCACTGACCTGCTGTGAAGACTTGCCAGCCAGTAGAGCTATTTGTTTGGTTTCACTGTGTGCGCTGTTAGATTTTTCCCTGTGCTAATGTGTCACATAAATCATTAGCCTGGGATGCTCTGAATCAGTAGCATCCAACTCTCTGGTCTGGGGTGGACATGGACACAGCTAGCTGGAGTCTGGGTCTTCACAAGTACCGCAGCCCACTGCTGCTCTTCAGCAGTATTTCTGCCACTGGTGTTACCACTGGGCACTTATTAACCCCCTTAGCACTGACTTTACTGAGAGGTCTTTCTTCATAAGGCTCTGAGAAAAGAAAAAGTTTAAAGGAAAATAAGCAAGGTTGGGTGTTTTGTGGTGGGTTTTTTGGTTGGTTGGTTTTTTTCTTCAGGGAAGAAATAATTAGCCTTTTTCATGTCCAATTGAAGTCCTCAGATAAACTGGGTAGCAGGTAGGAGGGCACGAGTTTTATTTTTGGATGGGTGATGCATTTTCTCTGCAGCTTCTGACAGAATTCACAGAATGCCAGTGGGGAAAACTACCTATTTTTCACGTAGGAATGTTCTTAAGTAATAAGTCTAACTAATGAACATTAGCAGTGCTCTTCAAGAACCTCAGGGTGGGGAGGAAGGTGGTGAAGAAACATCTTGCAGTATTATCTATTTCTTTACTGCACTGAGCATAGCAGACACAGGCTGCAAATGTTTGACTTGCTGAAACCAATGCTCTGAGAAATGTTGTTTAATGTGAAAATGGGTGGACTTAAATTAAATTGAAATTAAGGTGGAGATAAACACCAAACCAGAAACTAATTAACATTTTTGTTGGTGTAACGGCACAATGCCAACGTTTTTTTCTCTCTCCAGAATACCTTGGCGAAGGCACTATATGACAACAAAGCAGAGTGTTCAGATGAGCTGGCCTTCCGCAAAGGAGACATCCTGACGGTTCTGGACCAAAACGTCATTGGCAGCGAGGGCTGGTGGAAATGCTCCCTCCACGGCAGGCAGGGCCTGGCCCCCGCTAACCGCCTCCAGCTCCTCACCGCCTCTCAGGCTGTCCTGCTGCCTCCTTCCACCCAGAGCGACGCCACAGAGTCACCAGCGGGCCAACAAAACATCTACCAGGTTCCCTCTGTCCCCAAGCCTACCGTGTTGTCGTCCACCTATGAGAAGATGGAGGGGTGGGTTAAATCTCCAGCTAGGGTCTCTACCCTACCTGCCCAAGGAATATACCAGGTACCCGCCTTGGCTGCACAGCTGCTCAGTGAAAGGACTCAAAGCTCAACAAACCAGGTAAGAATATAAGCAGCTATAAAAGTAACAAATGTTATTATTAAAACAATCATTGGGAGCGGGGAAAATAATAAAGGCTATTGGCCTGAGCATTTCAGTGGAATTTGCAGCAAAGCCATTCAAATAAATGGTGTTTAGGAAACTCCCATCAATTCTACTACAGTTTATAGTATCATGTGAGAAATGCTGTTCTGGGCAACAGATGAGACTCTCTATATTCTGTAGTCTCTCACTTCTTTTGACAGTTTAAAGCAGCTGTAAAATAGGGCAGGAAGTAAAGAATATACTAATTGTTTGGAAGAATCTAGAAATTATTTACAAATCTACCCCAAAGTTAAATTAACAAGACACAGAATTTTCTCCTCTGATGGTCTACAGCATGCATCCATCCAGAGCCCTTTGGGCACATGTGGGGTCTTTGCATCCATCTGCACAGGAAGATGATTCATAATTAAAGAAAAAAAAAATCACCCTTTGCTGTGTGGTTGCTGCCTTTGGTCTAGTTTCTACTATTTCCAGCACCTCAGCAAGCTCAGAGTGCTGCTGCTTCTCTCTCCTGCGACTCAGGGTTGTCACTGCACTTGCACAAAGTAGCAGCACCTACTAGGAGGGCACAGGGTTTGGTTGTGCGGTCTGAATCAATTTCTCTCCCAGCCTGTTTTTGCTGCTGCTAAGACAGTGACCAGGGTGTACGGGATGAGAGCAGCCACCAGTCCCCCTGGTTACGGAGAAGAATTGCAAACCTAGCTCCCAGGGTTTCATTACAGCTGCCTGGCCTGGCCTCTTCTTTCTCCCTGCTCCTTGCAATGGGCATTCAAATGAAACATGTAAGTGGAAAATGTAATTTGACTAAACATTACATCTAGTGTCTTAACATAAAAAACCTTGTGCTTTCTTTAGCATCAAATGAATGGGGAATCTTATAATGAAAGGTAAATAGAGCAGGTGGGGAGGGAGTTCAAGTACAAGTTTTTATTCAGTCCCCTGAGCTCTTCAGCCCTGGGTGGCTCTTTAGTCCGTGTATGAAAATCATGTTAGAAATGTTAATTGAAAAAGGAAAAGGAAAGAAATTCAGCCCTGAACTATATAGCCTTTCAGGATGATTTAATGATCATTTGATTTATGGGATTCAGTGGGCCAGCTTTCATCCCGCTGTGCCAAAAGGCCAGTTATGGAATCCAAGGTGCTCGTTCCTTCTGCGTGGCAAATGGGTGCTGGAAAACAGACAAACTTGGTACATCTCTGGTGACTGAAACCTAATTTTCAGTGCTGCAGCTGCACATTCAGCCTTTGTGTACAGTTACCATAACTGCAAGCTCAAACTGAGTAATAGCTACAAAAGACCCTTTTGCACTCGGTGTAATCTGATTTCTCCACATTCCTAAACCTAAAGAAGGCATTTGCAAATTGAATGTGAGATTGATACCAATTTTCCATGTTGTGCCAGCAAATCAGGCTGAAAATGTCATCTATTATTCTTCAGCTGAATGAATGGCCCAACAGAAGAGCTCCTTGGCTATTCCTGTCTGTCTGTCATTTCATGAGTTCATATACCTGAGCCTTGTTTACTCTAATGGAGAAAAAAAAAAAAAAAAAAAAAAAAAAAATCCTAGCCTGCGTTTATTATTTAGAAGTTCAAATGTGCCTGAGCCGCCTCTTGCACAAGGTCACAGCTGTTACTACACCAACTGTACCGTGGTGGTCATAAGCCATATGCAGATGCACGGGGAGGCTCAGGGGTGAACAGCCTGTGTGAGTGCAGAATGAACCGCAGCGCTCCGGACCGCCCCATGCAGATCCTATGGGACAGCTGGCAAAGTTCCTGGCATACTCAGCTGTCCTCTGAGCAGCTGGGTAAAGCCACTGTAAGTCTTTGAGGGAGCTGATTGAAAGCAATAAAACAAAACAAAATCCTTCAAAGCCTGCGTGCTTTCACCCTATAGAAAAGCTTTGTCACGTCTTTATTTGTTGCCTAATACACAGGGCACCTTCTTGCTTTACTGTGACTGAAAGTACTTTAAAATAATTTGTTCTCAAGGTGGTAGTAAGATATGATATTCACTGAGTTTCCCTTTTGCTATATACTGAGTAAGATTTGTGCATCTGAAAACAGACCTGGGCTAAGGATGGCGTTCTTGATACCACTTACATTTTACCCTTTCTACTCAGGAAAGTCTCTTCTGCCTCTGTTTGCAAGCAAGGTGGCTCATATCACAGAGCACTAAGGAGAGTTGTGTTCCCTCGTCATTCCCTTTCCTCAGATGAGAGCTAAGAGCTTTCACAAAGATGAAGCAAGCAGTTGTAAAGCTGAAGTCTTCTTCCTGTACCATATTTTCCCTAAGTTTAGTCACTACAATCCTCACTTACATGATGGAGAACGCTGCCTCCAATTTTAAATAATTTATTGTAACACAGCGGTGTTTCTGTGCGTCAGTAGTTTACAATACTCCATTTAGAAACTAGCTGTGGAGAGCCAGGCTAAACCCATGCTAAATGATCAAAACTCCATGTTTTTGAGGTTGATTTTTAAAAATTCCTTTCCCAACATTCATATTTTGGCATCTTAACTAATTGTCCCACAGATCTGGTCATAGCTCTTAATATGATATTTTAAGCAAACAGGAGAATTAGTCTGTAATTGACCTAAATAATGTAATTCCCATATCAGACTTCTCTGTTTATTGAGCTGGACAGGATGTCAAGGTAACTACGTTTACTCCTTCCAAATTAGTCTATTTTTCATAAGTGCAGAATAATGCATCTTGGCCTGTACCTTTTTGCTGCTCTTACTCCCACTAAATACGGCTTGACCTAATGGCTCTGTGAGACTGGAGAAGTAGAAATTCCCCTGCTCTCTTTTTTTTAGTGGTTCTGCTTTTGAGTAGTCTAAAGATTTAAGTGATAACTGAAGCTGGATTGTCTCCAAATCTTTTCCCTCCCTTGGTTAGTAAGGCAGATCGTCTTTGATTTGTATGTGCCAAGGCTTATCTGAAATACAGCAGAAATGCCGTCAAAGGAGAATTATGAGGAAAAAATACCATGCCTCCTTGTAAGGTCAGTTCCTGTCTATCGCCATCAGCGAAAAGCTAAAAGGTTTTCAATCACTCAAGAGTGATTACTCTAACGGTGGCCTAGTCAACTAACTGAGTTTTCAAAGATGTCCTGAGCTTACTGCTGACTGCAGCTTTCTCATTATTGTTTTCTTCCCCCCTAAAAGCACCTGCTTACTCTCCCGAGAGCATGCCGGGCTTCAGTCCCAAATATCAGGAGTGAAGTGTATGATGTTCCATCCATGCAGCGCCGGGAGTCCTTACTCACACAGGTGAGTCCTGCCACAGTCCCCTCCCATGCAGCTGGGACCCTGTAGGACCTAATTTTAAGGTAAATTAGAGTGTTTTCGTGTTTGCTTTTTATAAAATTTGGCAGAAAACCATAAGTTTTTAGGGAAGTTCAAAACCTAAAGCAGTTTTCTTTTGAATTTGTTAGACATTTAGAGGAAACGTGTCTTAAATTTGGCATGTTTCTAATAAACACTTCCAGTTTTACCATTACTGAGTTCCAGGGCGCAAATGAATTCCACTACCAGTGTCAGCCTCTCTGCCTTGGTTTATCCATCAAGAGGTGTGCTTTGTCTCTGTGTCATTTGATCGGGAAGATTTTGAGATGTTTACAGAAGAGTCACTAGTGCATGTACAAAAAGAAACTAAATGTCACCCACACCATCCACCTCCTGGGCAACAAAATGTAGGGGATTAGATCTGTAACCATGATGCACTCAGGGTAAGGGCAACACACCGATTGCATCTACCGCGGAAGCGTCCTGTTATGTGATCTTGCTCTTGATACCATGCTTTCCTGGGGAGACTGAATGTTGCCACACTTCCTCTACGTCTCACTCCAGCCGGTGCAGGCCACCAGGCTGGGACAGACACCAGGCCCCAGCCCCACCCCGTCACCTACTGTGCAAAGTTGTGTGCGGGACTGGAGCACGCCCACGGAGCCTCCCCGCGCACCTTACGCTCTGTGGCAGTACCTGGCAGTGCAGGGTTGAGCCCACTCTAATTCATTTATTATCAAGTTATCCACAAACTTCTTTGTGTTACCCACTTTGTATAAGTGGGGTGATCCCTGCTCAGACCCAAAGCCAGGCATGTAGGTGGCAGCTGCCTTCCATCACCAAGTGCCCACCGCCCTCCTGTGCAGCGCTGTGGGAAGGTTCTCCAGCAGGCTAAGTTTGACCCACGCTGTCCAAACTAGGAGCTATGCAGCATATGACCCAAAAGCGTTTGACTCCACCAAAGTCTTCAGTGGGCTCTAAAAAGGATTGAAGTCAATCTGGTTATCTTTTTCCCCTTTGACTAGAGTGGTGCCACTCCACCCACCACACGAAAGGGCTCTGTGCTGGTCAGATCCGCCGAGTGTTTCCAGGAAGAGCAGAAACAGCTTTACAACATCCCGTCCAGCCCAGAAAAGGCAGGAGCTCTTATCCAGAAAGACTCACCAGCGGGCAACGTAAGTAAGACTTGTTGGACACAAGAGAACAATCTCTCATTACTATGACGTTGGGTACATGTGCTGAACTTCCCTCAAGGCGATTGTGGTGATAAGACAGGCACCTCTTCGGTGCAGTACTTTGTCCTTCATGTTAAAGAGACAAATAACTACCTGGCTCCTGGATAGTAGGGGTACCTACCAGAACTACGACTACCACTGCGTTTGCATTTGCTTTTTAGACTGCAGGCAACAAGATCTCTTGCCTTAACTTCTTTTTATGGCAGTGTGAAAAGCAAATTCAATACCCTTCATTCTTGAATGCATGTTTGTAATATTTCGGCAGATAGAAACTAACTGTCCCCATTCCATGCAGCACTCTCCTGCCACCTTTTTTGGGAGTGGAGCACACCTGGCTCGGGGAGGGGGTCAGGCTTCCCATCTCTTCCCCACTGTTTGACAAGTACCATCCTTGAAGAAAGGGCTGATCTGAAATTTCACAACAAAGAAAATGCCTTGATGGAAACTCACTATTAGTTGAGTGCCAAATATTTTGGGTTTCCTAAATGGTTTTAGGATCCAAGAGAATTTTGACAGGCTCCTCAGCACACGTGCCCAGGGCCGAGGTGCGGGATCTCAGGGCAGACCACCCCAGCGCAGGAAATTTGAGGCCTCCTGGTTTTGTGGATTTAAAGAGAAGTGCTGTAGGTTCACAGCTGCCCCACAACTGGAGAAGCCGGTCTTGCACAGAGTCTGTTCAGCAGTGACTGTAGGACTGGTGCGACCCAGCACCGGGGCGCTGTCGTATGAGCAGTTGCTCGTTGAAGCTGGCATTCCTGACATCTTCATGGCTGTTAGCAATCGTACCGACCAGCTGCAACAGCCTGGGGGCAGACTTCCTTTCGGAGACACAGTTTATTGTTGCTTCCAAAATCAAATTTTCTTAGAATTCTTTGTTCATGGGAAATTTTGGAAAATTCTGACTTTGGTCTGAAACACCCTTCTTTGGGATCCCCTTCTCATGTACATTTTCTGCAGATGGGGAAGCCTGACCCGGACAGTTCTTTCTAAAATTTTTATTCCACAGTGGTACCTTCAATTGTTTCTTGTTGCTGCACAGTCCTGTAGCTCCTTGCACTCCCTCATGCTTGTGCTTCATGCTCATAAGGCATCCAGGTACAACCTGTCCCAAAGTGCCTATTAGTATTGGTCTGGATTTTCTTACACAAGAAGTGGTCTTGCATTCGCATTTTCCAGCTTATAGACTTCAGCTGTGCACACACATATTTTTAAGGCATTGGGCAAGATCTGTATCTGTCCTAGCAAATCTCTATCAAGTAAAAATTTAAACTCATTGCAGCTATTTTAGAATGGTCAGTTGTGTCTGTTGGTGATTTACGTTTTTGTCAGGCTATGCATATGAATGTGGGTGGGGATACTGGAAAATCAAGTGTTTTCTTATGCAGAGGCTAATAAAATCTTACCTCCTTCATCCTGTAAAACTGAGTGTTTGAGGTTACCTACTAATAAACTGGCATTTCACTTTTCTTGTCGCCGTTTCAGAAAACTATGAAAGTTTCCCACCCCAAGGAGTCAGGGAAGAGCTCACAGATTTCACTGTTTGGGGACACTGTTGTATGATTTAATCTCCTGTGCTCAAAATATTTTAACCTTCATATGTGCTGCTTGTGCATTTTAGAAAGAAAATAAAAATTATGGGCTAGCTGTTTGTGGTGCAGTTCCACTGGCATTACTGGAGTTGCATACAAATTGCATGCTCTGAGAATTCAGTTTTGTTTCTTATTTCTTGTATAAAACACTGCTTATAAATCCTGTGTGCTCTGTTGCAGTTATATGATGTCCCTCCCAAAAGAGAAACTGATGTTTCAGAAAACGAATCTCAGAAAAAGTTCTGGGGCCATTATAATACCTTGCCAAATCCTCGAAAGTCAGAATGGATTTATGACATTCCAGTATCACCTGAAAAAACAGGATTGAAACAAAACCCTCCTGGCCATTCCTTGGAGAACCAGGTGCTGTACGATATACCACCAGCCAGGTACAAGGCACTAACAGCAAATACTGAAGCCAAAGTTGTAAATCCACAATTATATGATATTCCACCAACACAACGGAAATTAACGTTTCCAGATATCCATCTCTATGATGTTCCATCCTCACGGGACGTGCTCCTTTTGCCACAAAATGGTAGCTGTGATGCACCCCCAAGTCTCCCAGCTCCAAAGGCTGAGAATCAGAGCTCTGAAGAAAATGTTTACGATATTCCAAAAGGTTTGCCCACCACTTTGCAGTCCAAGAAAGACATGGAAAAAAACAGTGATAGTTCTGGAGACCAAGCATACAGTGCTCCTCCACAGCTCTCAAGAGATGCCAAGTTAGAACAAGACAGATTATCTGTTTCTAGTGTAGACAGCAGAAGCAGCACACTCTCTACATCCTCAAACTCTTCTGCTGAGTCTTCTTCTATGTCATCATCAGAAGAGCCTGCCAAAGAAATTAAACTGGACCTTGATGTAGCCATAGAGACACTGACTAGGTTGCAGCACGGTGTATCCAGCTCGGTTGCGAGTTTAATGATCTTTGTGAGTAGTAAATGGAGACTACAAGAGCACCTAGAGAAAACCATTGAAGAAATCCATAGAGCAGTCGATCACATAAAAGTATCACTGGGAGAATTCTTAGCCTTTGCTCAAGTCATAAAGGCAAATGCCTCTTACCTCACTGATAACAACCTTCATACCAGAATTAAAAAACAGCTAGAAATTCTTATGAACTCATTCAAAATCTTAACAGAAACAAGAGAAGCTCTAAACAACTGCAACTGGTCACTAGAGGCTTTGGTCCTCAGGAAACCTCAGAACAACCCAGATGATCTCGATCGCTTTGTTATGGTAGCCCGCACGATTCCAGATGATATCAAGAGGTTTGTATCCATCATCATTGCCAATGGAAAGCTTCTCTTCAGAAAGAATGAGAAGGAACAAGAAATGAAGCAATCAAAAGTGAACCCAGAATACAAAATGGCAAAACAAATCACAATGCCAAAAAGAATAGAAATAGATTCACTTCAAAGAAATACTCCTGATAAACCCAATCAAAGCCAGGTGTCTTCTGAGAAACCAAAAGAAAATGCCACTGAGGACTGTGATTATGTTCAGTTACAGGTTAGTATAATTGGATTTTACTATCTATATTCCTGATTGTTTGCAGATATTAAGCTATTAGCACTATTTTATCTTTGCACTAGTGCCAAATTCAGTTTGCAGTACTTCCTATTTTCCAGACTTTATGTGCATTCAGGATTTTCTTAGAGTGCTAGATGGTACATGTAGAATGATCAGTAATTTTAACTAATAAAGAGAACCAGCATTTGAGAATTTACCCAGGCAGGCAGCCAGCCAGCCAGCACTGAGAAAAGATTTTTAGCTTGCCTGTTTAAATTCATTTGAGAGACAGCTTTTAGCTGGGGGTGAGCAATTTGTTTCTTCTGACTAGTAGTTCTCTTCTTGCCAGTACATTTTGTTTGCTTGACTCTGACATGACTATACAGGAGATGCTAACTTTCTAACTTGAGGTGTATTGGAAAGCATGCTTTCGTAGAAATTTTTGATTTAACAAATCAAACTCTTACTGTGAATTATCAAATTTATTTGTTAGAATAATTTTGGATGTATGTTAGACTCATTCTCCTTAGAATTACTGAAATGTCTACTAAGAATATAACTCTCTTGGTGTCACAAAGAAATGCTGGCATGTCCTTAGAATTTAGGAAATGTTATGTTTTGTTGATGTTGGTTTCAGTCTTAGATCTGCAGGATCAAACACTAAGTTTTTAGTAGGAAAAAACCTACAGTTACTTCTAATAAATGTACCATTGCTGTCCGTAAGATGAAGGCTGCCTAGCAAGTAGTTGTTTCCCCCTGAAATAAGAGAAAAACACACTTATATTTAAATATTTAATGTAAACAATTTCAACTTTGCTTTCATTTTGACTTGTAACAGGCACAGAAAATCATTTCAGGTAAAGAAGTAGCAAAGAAGAGTACAGATTCAAAACCAGAGGTATTTCTGATTTTGAAAACTATTACTTATGAGGACTCCTAGTCCCTGATTTCTGTGCTTGCTAAAATTCAAAATAATTTGCATTTGGACACACATATATATACATAGAGATCTATTTGTTTTCTCATAGTTCATTTTCCCAGACCTAGTTCTTAGAATTACTGCTGAAAACCCGTGCAAAACATTTCTTTTCCTGAAATGTAACAAACCACTCTAGTTTGAAGTCATACTATGTATTTGCTTGCCTTTGTGTATCATTGGGGATAAGGCTGTGAGAGTTAGTATTTCAAAATATCTTGTCATGAGCTAGTATAAGGATTGACACTCTTGTTATCGTACAGTTTTAATCATTCATAACCCTCATGAAGTCAGAAGCATTAAAGATCAAGTCTGAATCGTTTGTACTATCTGAAAGCTTGAAGTCCAGTCCGTATAAAGGATTGATGTTCAGCTACAGCGCTTTGTGTGCTATCCATTATTAAAACTGTGTTCAGTTAAATTTGTTTAAGGAAAGGGCTATCAGGAGAAAATACCACTTTGAAGTCCGGTACTTTACGGAAGGAGAAATGATCGTAAAAGACTCCTGGGCTGGGGCAATTTGGAGACTATTAACTAAACTCCCTGTAAGCAAAGAAACACATGAAGAATATAGGGTAGAGCAAATAAAGAAACAATCAGTGTGCCACCAAGCTGAGTCTATTTTTTTAATCTTTTTCCAGGTTTTGCCATCTGCAAAAAAGACTGCAATTCAAAGCAAGCAGGACTCTGCAAAGAAAATCGCTCTCCCAGAACACTGTAAGCTGTGTTTTGGTGCACTGCACAAGGCAATTGGTGTATTTACTAATAGTCTGAGCAACAACCAGCCACCCGAAGTCTTCATATCCCACAGCAAATTGATCATTATGGTGGGACAAAAGCTAGTGGATTCTCTCTGCCAGGAAACTCAAGAAAGAGATGCTCGGAACGACATCCTCCACAGCAGCAGCCGGTTTTGCAGCCTCTTGAAGAATCTGGCTCTCGCCACCAAAAATGCTGCAATACAATATCCAAACACAGGTGCTATGAGGGAACTTCAGGATCAAACCGAGGAACTGTCTAAGTACACGCAGCAGTTTAGAGCAATGATGGAATGAAAGACACTTCACTGTTTTCACAAATTCTCCCTTGTTGTTGCTCTGTTGGCATGTGACAGCCAAGGGGGGCAAAAGCAGCTCAATGACACCAACTCTCAGTCTCCTCTAAGAACTCCTGCGGGGCAGTTCCCTGGGTGCTGGTGCACTTCTAGCGGGTGAAGATCCACACAACAGCACATGCAGAAGAGGATTTGTAGAATTAAATACGTACTTTCTTCCCCATTGTTCAGATCCTGCCTGGAAATGTCATCGTCTTAGTGGCTGGGCTGGAATGTTTGCTGTGTATTAGAGCAAAATTATTTTATTATCTGGCTGATTTCTTATTTGTTTTAATTTCTGTATAGGTCAGATAAATATATTTTCCTTTTTTTTCTCCCTGTTTGGGTATGTAAAGTCTCTCTTTAAATTTTGCTGCACGGTGTTCTGTAAGTTATGCTATCCCATTATCAATTGTTTCTTGAGGACTTTACTCAAAATTTGTAATTACAGTTGTTATTAATTTTTTAACAGCTGCAAAGCTAACTTTTGTTCTTCATGTACCAATGCAAGAATGTATTACAGGACAAAATCTGGCAGGTACTACGCATACCCTAGATGTAAATGAGAAATGCTCCAGCTGGTATCTGAGCAAGATAGGAAGGAAAACTGACTTGGAGGAGTCCTGGCTCCTGATGAATCTATGGGGAGTGCACCTCAGCCGTCCTCTGTCGCAGCTTGAAGCCATTCAGAGCATTGCTCCAACATAAAAGAATTTATTTTAGTCACTAAATATGCAGAAGCTTTGAACAAGCTATTCCTACAAACTGGAAACATGGCGTTATTTCTTGTTGGGTACCAAGAGCACCCACGCTGGCAAGGCTGCCCTGGAGTTCTCGGACTAGCCCTTGCCGTGTTGGTCTGTGCAGTTCATTAACTTTATCCCTAAATTTGCTGGATCTGAAATACCACGATGAAGGCCCTGTAACCACCCAGGCAGCCTGCATTATTTGTATTTTTTGTAATTAATTTATTTTAAAGTTTTTACCTGAAATGTCAAAGTCCAGCCTTTCTGGGCACCATCGTACCTCTGTCTTTGCCTTGAAAACGCACCATTAGTTTTGCCAGTAGTTACAGCTAATTCGCACTGCACCAGTGCACGCGCTCCAGTTGTCTGTGGAAAAGCTGGCTCCCTCATCTTCCTCTGAGTTTTATTTTCACTTGGCAGTCACCATGTTTTATACCGTTATTTAAACGTCGGCATCTGTAAATACTACTGTTTGCACAGTTAAATGCAGAAACTGCATTCCACGTTGGCTTTGTATGTTTTGTATTAAACTCGCTCCCTGGCATTACCGAGCGTCTGTAACCTGCCATCGCCCCCTACTGCCACAGAGGCCCGGGGCAGGGCGGGCTGAGGGCGGGAAAGGCGAGAGCTGTCTCCTCAGCGGGGGGCAGCCCGCGGCCCAGCCCCTGCCAGCCCGGCCCAAGTCGGGGACAGCTGATTTGGCCATAAATCCCACGAAGTGGGCGTCTTGCGGCGGGTTTCCTCACAACAGAAGGGGGAAACGCCCTCCGCCGTGCCGGGGCCGGCCGAGGAGCGGCGGCGGCTGTCCCGCCCCGCTGCCGGGCGGGGGCGCTGCGACCCCTCCTGCGCGCGGTGGCACGTTCCGCGCCCCTCCGCCACCGGCCCGATGGACTCGCCCGCCCCGCCCCTGCGCTGGTAGCCACGCCCCCAGCCGGCTGGTTGCTATGGAACAGCGATGACGCTCTCAGAGCACGCCGGAAGTGCTTCTTTTCCCCGGAAGCGCTGTGGGGGAAGCGGACCCGGAAGCGTAGCGCTGCAGGCAGCGAGATGGGATGCGATGGCGGCACCATCCCCAAGCGGCACGAGCTGGTCAAGGGGCCCCGCAAAGTCGAGAAGGTTGGGGGGGGCTGCGGGAGGGCGGCGGGGAGCGCGGCCGGGGGCTGTCGGACCGGCTTTGTGAGCCTGGGCCTGGGCCTGGGCCGTGGCCCTGGGCCGTGGCCCGCGGCCCGGGGGCAGAGAGGCCTCACGGAGGCCTGGTTAGTGCTGCCCGTCCCTCAGTGAGCCGGGCATGGCACTGCTGGTGCTGGCAGCGTGAGGGAGAGCGCCTTCCTGCGCGGCACTGGGCCGGCCTGCGGGTACCACCTCGGGGTGACTGTATCAGCGGTGCTAGTAGCAGCTATGCTGGAGACCCCGTTGCCTTCTGGACATGTCCTTTGGACATTCTGCTGAACGCGTGGGGTTTAGGGGCCTCCTTCATCTAAGGGTATGGCATCTGCTGGTAGCGCTTTTGGTAAATTGTTTAATAGTGTGACCAGACCATTGGTGGCGTTGAACATGGCCATTTCTGTGTTCCATCAGCTTGCATTCTGAGTGTTGCTTGGGCTCTCTTTTTTTAGGATATTTTAGGTTAATGGATATACAGTGGCATCACATGTGTGGATAGATGGATGAAGATCGGGAAAAATCGCACAGCAAGTGGCAGAAAACGTACGCAAATTACACTTGCTGATGCAAAATAAGTAAATAAAATCCATTTCCTCTCCACACCTGACTGTCAGAGTAGCTGTGAACCTCAACCTTTCTTTATGGCCTCACGTGTCATAAAATTCATGTTTTTAGACTGGAGCTTCAGACAGTATCCTTACATCCCCGGATTTGCTTTTGTTATTGTCTTGTTCCTTACAGGGGGTGGAACTGGTAGTTAACCCAAGCAGGGATGAGATGTAGAACTAGAGAGAAGAGGGTAGTGGAGAACATGTGAAAAGCAAAAAAGAATAAAGTGGGAAGGGGATGGGTGGAAGCGGCAAAAGGTAAGAAAACTGAGTTAGAGTTAGGAAGATAGGTCCCAAGTCCCAAGATGCAGAAACATGCTAAATAGATAGAGGCAGACCCTTGAAACTGCTGATGAATTTTGCTAAAAGGTTTTGCTAAACTTATTTTACAGAATAGCTTTGAATGCAGAAAGTAAGTTTGGTAATGTACCTGGAGATTTGATTAATACTTCAAGTATTACTTGATTTTATGTTTAAATAATTTGTAAATGTAAAAGCTATTTTAAAATCATGAGGTTTTTTTTTCTTCAGGTTGACAAAAATGCTGAATTGGTGGCAAGATGGTACTACTGTGCTCTGAGTCAAGAGAAGTTATGTCGGCCAATTGTAGCCTGTGAGCTAGGCAGGTATGAATGTTTCCGTAAAGACCTCTATATTAAAAGATACTAATTTATAAACAAAGGAATGTTATGAGAATCAACTATGACTACTAAAAATTTTATGTTATAGGTTGTATAATAAAGATGCCATCATTGAATTTTTGTTGGACAAGTCAGCTGATAAAACTCCTATGGAAGCTGCGTCACATATCAAGAGCATTAAGGTAAACAGGTTGTGCCTAATGTGCCATGAAAGTTAAAACATGCTACAAAACCTCAACTTGCTTCTGTTCTCACTGTATACTAAAAGTGTTAAAAATAGCAAACCACAATGAAAAAAGTCTTAGGAAATGTTATCATGGCTCAAAAATCATTAGTAAACAGCTTACAGCTTGCATTTTTATTTTTCAGAATGTAACAGAACTAAACCTTGCCGATAATCCAGCTTGGAGTGGTGATAAAGAGAGTATAAAAGGTGACAAATATGATGACATCCAGTCTGCACGCTTTATATGCCCTGTGGTGGGATTGGAAATGAATGGAAGACATAGGTCAGTAAGTTTCTGAATTTTGTTTTTAGAAATGAGTACTGTGCTAAACTGAATATAGAGCAGGTAAAAATGTTTGAATCGATAATGTTGCAACTCACGTACTTGCTCAAGCCTTTGTGGGAAATATTTGTCCTCCTTTCAGAAGGAGGGAGTTCAGGAGACTACTGAGTGTCCTACTGAGTGTCTTTTCATTTCATGTTCAAGAGGAAAGATAAAAAGTTAACCCTTTCCTAGATGAATTTATATGTATAATAAAGGAGTAGAGGGCAATGTTTGCAGAGAAAAAGTGACTAAAAGTTATTTGGGGACTAAACCACGGGAGATTTTTATGGGCAAGCAGGAGGTCGGATGAGACCTCCCTTTGTGTCGCATCAAGCAATTCTACCTCTCCCTCTGTTAGAATCATAGAATGGTTTGGGTTGGAAGGGACCTTAAAGATCATCTAGTTCCAACCTTGCAGCCTGTCTTCATAGGAGAGGTGCTCCAGCCCTCGGATCATCTTTGTGGCCCTCCGCTGGACTCACTCCAACAGGTCCATGTCCTTCTTATGTTGGGGGCCCCAGAGCTGAGCGCAGTACTCCAGGTGAGGTCTCACCAGAGCGGAGTAGAGGGGAGAATCACCTCCCTTGACCTGCTGGTCACGCTTCTTTTGATGCAGCCCAGGATATGGTTGGCTTTCTGGGCTGCAAGCGCACATTGCCAAGTCATCTTGAGCTTCTCATCAACCAACACCTCCAAGCCCCTCTCCTCAGGGCTGCTCTCAATCCCTTCATCCCCCAGCCTGTATTTGTGCTTGGGATTGCCCCGACCCACGTGCAGGACCTTGCACTCGGCCTTGCTGAACTTCATGAGGTTCACACAGGCCCACCTCTCAAACCTGTCAAGGTCCCTCTGGATGGCATCCCTTCCCTCCAGTGTGTTGACCGCACCACACAGCTTGGTGTTGTCGGCAGACTTGCTGAGGGTGCACTCAATTCCACTGTCCGTGTCACCAACAAAGATGTTAAACAGTGCTGGTCCCAATACCAACCCCTGAGGAACACCACTCGTCACTGGTCTCCACTTGGACATCGAGCCATTGGCCGCAACTCTTTGAGTGTGACCGTCCAGCCAATTCCTTATCCATCAAGTGGTCCATCTGTCAAATCCATGTCTTTCCAATTTAGGGACAAGGATGTTAGGCAGGACAGCATCAAATGCTTTGCACAAGTCCAGGTAGATGACGTCAGTTGCTCTTTCCTTATCCAACAGTGCTGCTACCCCGTCGTAGAAGGCCACCAAATTTGTCAGCCACGATTTGCCCTTAGTGGAGCCATGTTGGGTGTCACCAATCACCTTCTTATTTTCCATGTGCCTTAGCATAGTTTCCAGGAGGATCTGCTCCATGATCTTGCCGGGCACAGAGGTGAGACAGTAGTTCCTTCCTTCCGGCCTGTAGTTCCCCAGGTGTTCCTTTTTTCCCTTTTTTAAAAATGGGGGTTATGTTTCCCCTTTTCCAGTCAGTGGGAACTTCACCAGACTGCCACGACTTCTCAAGTATGATGGATAGTGGCTTAGCAACTTCATCCACCAGTTCCCTCAGGACTTGCGGATGCATCTCATCAGGTTCCATGGACTTGTGCACCTTCATGTTCCTTAGATGGTCTCAAACCTGATCTCCTACAGTGGGCAGGGCAGTTCTTCATTCTCCCAGTCCTTGCCTTTGCCTTCTGCTACTTGGGCAGTGTGGCTTGAACACTTGCCAGTGAAGATTGAGGCAAAAAAGTCATTGAGTACCTCAGCCTTCACTATATCCCGGGTAACCAGGTCTCATTTCCTTCCGGAGAGGGTCCACATTTTCCTTAGTCTTCCTTTTATTATCCATATACCTATAGAAGCTTTTCTTGTTGCCCTTGATGTCCCTGGCCAGATTTAATTCTGTCAGGGCTTTAGCTTTCCTAACCTGATCTGTGGCTGCTCAGACAATTTCTCTGTATTCCTCCCAGGCTACCTGTCCTTGCTTCCACCCTCTGTAGGCTTCCTTTTTGTGTTTGAGTTTGTCCAGGAGCTCCTTGTTCATCCATGCAGGCCTCGTGGTGTTTTTGCCTGACTTCCTCTTTGTTGGGATGCATCGCTCCTGAGCTTGGAGGAGGTGATCCTTGAATATGAACCAGCTTTCTTGGGCCCCTCTTCCCTCCAGGGCTTTATCCCGTGGTACTCTACCAAGCAGATCCCTGAAGAGGCCAAAGTCTGCTCTCTTGAAGTGCAGGGTAGTGAGCTTGCTGTGAGCCCTCCTCAGTGCCATGAGGATCTTGAACTCCACCATTTCATGGTCACTGCAGCCAAGGCTGCCCTTGAGCTTCACATTCCCCACCAGCCCCTCCTTGTTGGTGAGAACAAGGTCCAGCATAGCACCTCTCCTCGTTGGCTCCTCTATCATCAATGCATTCCAGGAACATCCCGGATTGCTTATGCCCTGCTGTGTTGTTCCTCCAACAGATATCGGGGTGGTTGAAGTCCCCCATGAGAACCAGGGCTTGTGAACGTGAGGCTCCTTCTAGCTGTCTGTAGAGGGCCTCATCCACTTGGTCTTCCTGGTCAGATGGCCTGTAGCAGACCCCCACTATAATGTCACCTGTCCCTGCCCTCCCTTTAATCCTGACCCATAAGCTCTTGGTTGGGTCCTCATCCATCCCCAGGCGGAGCTCCAGCTGGTCATTGACATAGAGGGCAACACCCCCTCCTCATCTCCCCTGCCTGTCCTTCCAAAAGAGTATGTATTCTTCCATTCCAATACTCCAGTCATAGGAGCCATCCCACCATGTCTCCGTGATGCCAGTAAGATCATGGCTCCACAGGTGCCCACACGTCTCTAACTCCTCTAGTTTATTCCCCATGCTGCATGCATTTGCATAGTGGCATTTAAGCTGGGCCCCCGATGAAGCTGACTTACTGGCTGGAGTGGGTGGAATTCCTTTGTGCTGCTCTTCAGGTGCTGTCCTGACCCGTGATCCTTCTCCAGGCTCTGGGCATGTATTGCTGGCACTGGCATCAAACTGGTAGGAGTGGGATGGATTAAGGTTCCCCTCTCCTGGCAGNAGCTGGGCCCCCGATGAAGCTGACTTACTGGCTGGAGTGGGTGGAATTCCTTTGTGCTGCTCTTCAGGTGCTGTCCTGACCCGTGATCCTTCTCCAGGCTCTGGGCATGTATTGCTGGCACTGGCATCAAACTGGTAGGAGTGGGATGGATTAAGGTTCCCCTCTCCTGGCAGTTTTAGTTTAAAGCCCTCTTCACCAGCTTGGCAAGCCTATGAAGTTAGGATCAGAACAGAGATGGAGTGTATGTCTATTCTAATCCTGCAATAGTATCTGTTTTTTTATTGGGCTGAGGAAGGACATTTCCTTGCATGCTGGTTTGGGAAAATTAGCAATTTCTTTTTCTGTGCACGTTAACCCTGATGAGTGAGAAGAGACCGGGTTCACAGCTTAGATAGTTGCAAAGTATTTCTTCCTCCAGAGAGTGATTAGCCAGGAGATATTCAGGTGGAATTAAAGAGAGAACCTGAAAAGTAAACCCATTTTTACCAGAGCCACCTTAGTATTTTTTAATTCAGTTGAGGGTGATTGAGAGGAAAGGATTAACAGTAGCTCACAGGAAAGGGAGATCACATGAACCATGTGTATAATTCTTGCAAGACTATGTGAAGCAACCTTCTGTGAGGACAGGAGAGATGTGGGAGAACAGACCCTGGCTAGGGTCACTGTGAGAGCATTGCTGGAGAGTTTGAGTCAAAGTGAAACCAATAAGCTTGGTGGGAGGTGGAACCATTCAAACAGTATAACTTTGTAGTAAAACAGATTGTGGTGATGATTCCAGAGAAGCCTGTTTAGACCTATAGCAAATGTACAAAAACATCTCAAGAGCATCTGTTTCACTAAGATCCCCTTGAGAGATTGTCATAAACCAGTGCTGGAGTATACTAAGAATGAAACAACAAAATACGTGTTGTGGTTTAACATACCCAATATTTTTCATTCGATTCTTACATTGTGCAAATTAGTAAGTACCTAGTTAAGGTGGTGATACGTTGATTAGCTGCAAGGCTGTGTAAAGAGAAAGCTGTGTCCTGCTAGCCCACTGCACTGTTGTTTCTGTGTTAAATCAGCACTGCAGATATATCTTTTAGGCACAGGGTTTCTTAAAAACGATTGTGTGTCTTGTCTTCTTTTCTTTGAAGGTTTTGCTTCTTGAGAAACTGTGGCTGTGTGTTCTCTGAACGTGCTCTCAAAGAAATTAAATCAGAAGTTTGTCACAAGGTGAGTTTTTCTTCAGCTTTAGTAGCAGTGGGGTCACGTATGACTGCCCACAGATAGATATAGTTACAAACGTGTTTGTGTGTATATACAATTGCATTCACATCCACTATTGTAAAGTGGAGGTTTTTATCTGAACATGCAAATTGAAAAGGAACTTGTAAAAGTTCTGTTTTATGATGGCCTGAAGTAATTCTGTTTGGCCTTTTTTTAATAAAAATGTGTTTCTAAGTAGTTCTTAAAAATTAATATTTTTGTTCTCATAGACAGTTTGGTTTTGCAACAACTACTTCAGAAATTTCATTTTTTCAAATGTTTGGTTAGAATTTCAGTTTAAAAAAGGATGGTTGGTTTGGGGTGTTTGTTTTGGTTTGGGTTTTTTTCCTGAATGCATGTGGTTTGTGTTCATCAGTGTCTGCTCTATGTGTTTAAACTGATTATGTTTTCAGGTTTTGTTTTGATCTCTGTATTTTAAAGGACATTTGCCATTGACCTTTTTGGACAAGTCTTCATAGAATTTTCAGCAATTACATGGATTATTGTAGAAAATAGTGACTGCATTTCATTTTACAGTGCTGCTTTGATCTCTTTATATAGGTTTCTTTGTTGCTAGGGGCAATGATAAAAGTTGCAAATACTCTATTTTTTTGTATCACTACTTTTATCAGTGAGATTTGTTGTGATAGTTGCCACATTTAGGCAGAGTTATTTTTTAGCAAACACCCTGATATCTGATAAAACATACAGTATATTTGTATTAAGCAAGACCTGTGAACGAAAAACTTTCTTGGTAAGTTGTTGCAGGTGATATGGAATATTGTTAGTTAGATTTAGCCTCATATTGCTGCATTCAGTGCTAATTTTGTTCTATAGAATACTGGTTTAGTCCTAATGGCTCTGCTTTCCTGTTGGCAGATACTAATTTATTTTTAATGAGGTTTTTTGTTTGCATCTAAATTTTTGTTGATAGATGGATGTGACTTGATTATTAAGTGAAGGAATGAGATGTTTTGTCCATGGTTTGGCCAGTCTGATAATCTTATAAAAACTAAATGAATCCCACATGTTTTCTGGATTTTTTTAATAATTACTATTTATCATAGCCTCATATTTGCATGTGACTGTTTTCACATACATGTGAATTCTTCACAATATTCAGAAGGATGCTTCTAGGAATAATGAAGTGGATAGGATATAATCTAGTCTGTCATCTTTTCATTATTGGATTTTGGTGCACAAAGACAATGGTAACCAGCTGGGAGAACATGTTTTAGTCCACATTTCCTTTGGTTAAGGTCAAAGAGTGATTTGATAGATTTTGGATATATACTGATAATGTTCTCATTCTGTATTCAGAATCAAGAAGGGGATAAGAACTTTCTAAATAGGATCATGGGGAACTGGTTGCCGTGCTTTCTGGTAGCCAGCAGTTTGTTTATATCCAAGGCGCTAATTAGCAGCATTCCCTCAGCGCATTCTGTCTTTATGCAGCAATGGGGCATAGAGTAAAATGAACCAGAACTAATGAAGAAGGGAAAAAAAAATTGAAGTGTTGTGTATTGTACATATGCTAGGATTAGGAATTGTTTATAAACAAATAGAATCCTCTTCTGGTACGTGTTCTTTCAGAATGCAAAAATTTTCTGAAGTGCAGAATGTTTTAATGTTGTAGATTTCCATACCTATGTTTCTGCTGGTGCTCATTGCTGTATTCTAAGAATGATAATATGGGGTTTTTTCAACCAAAATCCAACCTATGGGATCCATGTGGGCCGCAGCATTTTCTTTCATGGCCTTGCCACCTTCTGTCTGCCAGTATGTGCCCAGGTGCCTGGCCCTGTGTGCCCCTGCCATGTCTGTGTGTGTGGAGGCATTGTTCTGCGACTTCGGAGAGTGACATGGTGAGAGTAGTTCAAAAAGAATAATCCTGTATTTGCTTGTTTACGCTCTGTATCCAGTCTTTCTTTTCAGCTAGCAGAATCTGTGTTTTCACTTCATCCCAGGGGATGAGGCTTATAGCATGGATATAAACTGGCAAAGTGTCAGTCTAGGAGCTGTGTGGCAGTTCTCTTCCCCACTACTGTGAAATTCAAGAAAACTCTTTCAAAACAAGCTATTCTTGTGCATTAATCTCACCTACGAGCCTACAAAGCAGTATTGATAGTCTGCTAAATTGTAAACAGCAACGGTTTCCCAAAGGACTTTGCCAAACAGATGCTGTAATGATGACTTTTGAGGGGTTGAAAAAGGCACCATTACCAATTTTTGATGTTGACTCTCTTGTCAAAGAAGTTACTATTGGTGTAATAGCATGCTAGAGGTAGTTTGGAGACATGATAGTGGTTCTTGAATCTGTGCTGGAAGTCCTTCTGGGAGTTCAGGTAGTCACTCTGGAAGTTAAGGACAAGATTACATTTTAAAATGTAGTGTCTTGTATCACTTTAAAATTTATTTTGGAACTGTTTTCAGAGTCAACAGACTCTAATACACACTTGAAATAGTACCCTAACTATTAAAGTCTGTGCCATATAAAACACTTAGTCAAATGTTTAACTTAGATATAGAGCTATTGAACATGTGCCTGAGGCTTTTTGAAACAGAAATTATGCATACATCTTTCAGATACAGAGCTAATGTGTGTGCAGTATGTTATAGAGCATAGTGTTTCCTTGAACAAGGTCAGGTTGACACTATATGCTCTTATATCAACAGTCGCCAAAAGTTAGTAAACATTGGTTGCTGAAATCTAAAAGATGTGATTGATCTACTCCTAACACAATAATGCATACAGAACTTAATGAACGCTTTTTATGTATGTTAAATGCTCTCAGCTTTCACTGTTTTATTACTTATTTTTCTAACTTGTTAGAAGTAAAAAAATGTTTCAAGAATATAAGGTGGTTATGGTCACTCAGAATAATGTGTAAAATACTGTTTCTTAATGATTGAGAATGGGGTGGTTTAATTACGATTTTGAGGGGGGGGTATGTATGTAAAATTTTGTTTAAAATAGAAAGTCCTTTAAGGAAGGAGGATGACACTCCAATGATTTTCCTGGATTGACTTGGGTAAAGTCATACCTAAATTATATTTTATCTATTTGTGTAGATTTTTTTTCCCAGTTTGACTGGCTCAGTTTCTGCAAACCAAGCCCATGTTATATATCACCTTGCTATTGAATTTATCCTTTTAATTCAGTTCAGAAGTGAGACAACAGTTGTTTTGTGTGATGGTGACGAAAGGTGAAAGCTCGATACTGGATTTGCTGCAATGACGGTAACAAGGAATGTTGCATTCACATTTTAAAAAACAACATGGAGTAGATAAAGGCTGGCAGTGCCCTACAGTGGATTGGGTGTGGTTTGGAGAGAAATCAGCTATGAATATTGCTATGATTAATACATGCCAGAGACCCACTAGTTTCAGTAATGGTTTTCAGAGGGACTCTGAACAAGCTCAGTGTGAACACGCTATATGGCTGCTTTTTTTCTTTATTTCCCTCCATAAAAAAGTATCTCCAGCAATATTCAGCCACAAGATAAGTCCTGGATTATACATGAAACTGAGTACAGGCCTTCGGGTTGAGTTTGTAAGTTTTTGTAAATAAATAGGGACCAGCTGGTCTTTCTTTAGGTTAAAGTTCATTTGAAAGAAATTATGTTTCCAAGAAACTCATGTGGGAAAATGAGCAGTACAGTCCCAGGAACCTGGGATTAAGTTTTTAATACGAAACGTTCATGTTCTGTTGTTGGGTCTTTTGTTGATTCATTTGATTTTTTGGAAAAATGCTTAATCTGTAAGTTACTTTTCCTGTAAAAACCGAGCGATATTTTTGGTGCATATTGAAGCTTACATCTAAATTGCTCTTAGGCATTTATTTATAATTTGTAGTTTCTAATCAAGTGAGCTTATAAGTAGCAGGATATATTTTATTAGTTCACATCAGAGTTCATGCAAAATAATTGGGAGTTTATTTGGATTTACTGGAATGAAACTTTAATCTGCATTCTTGCCAAAATACTTCTAAAGGAGGACAAATAGTTTGAAATGACTTACCACAATTCAGGTTTCTCCTAGTCTCTTTCTGTCAGTACCACCTAACTAAAGACCTTTGGAGACAGGGTGTAGAGGTTTAATCCTGTGGAAGAGTTGTCATATTGTATGAAAGACTACCACGTATATCCTCTCTGTTCCCTCAATCTTTTTTGATTGCACAAGTGAAAGGATTAATTTAGGGGTCCTGAAGAGCAAATAGCAACTCTTGCCTGGAAAAGGGCTGGATCCTTGTTCTTTTTTTATTACTGTTCCCTGGTTTTGCCTGTGTTGTGTGTTGAAAGCCACTTCTTTACTGTAGACCAGCGAGTGCTGCATTTGGTCTGCAGAGGGTTTGGGAAATTAGATGCTTGTCCTGGTTGCTGCTAGGTGTTATCTCCGATTGCTGCAGACTGTTGCAAGATTCAGGGAAGTTTTGTTTCCCTCAGTCAGGTACACTGGGATTGAAAGATGGCTTTTCACTCAATTTTCCTTTGTTCCCTGGCCTCAAATTTCCCATGTCTCCTTGCCCTTAACTCCTGCAGAGACTCGGAAACAGGGACTTAAAGGTAAACGTGCATTGCAGGACCCCTACTACTGTTGCTGGCACACACACCCTTTCCATTAGGAGCAAAGCCTGAGTAGTGCTAGAGTGATGTTGCCATGCTACACAATGAAATTAGAGATGCAGCTGGCCATGGAGGGGAAAAAAACAACAAAACAAAACCAAAAAACAGTGAAATGGACTGTGCCTGAAACTGGTTGTCACTTGCTTATCTACAAGCTCTGAAATTTTAGCGTGAACTTCATTACTCAAAATAACCTATTTCATAAGACATACAGTAGACATGACTTTAATTAACTTGTGCTCTTCATATTTTATCTTTGTTCAGTCACTGCTTCCATTTTATTATTTTCATACCAGTTAGTCCTTTTTTTGGCCGCAGACGTGAGGAATATGTATTTTTCCAGTTAAAGGATTATGAACTTCCCCCTTGTCTTCAGTAAGTATAGATTTAGACATGTCTTTTTCTTTGAGAATTAACCCATTAGCAGTTATTACAGTAAGATACAGCAACAAATAAAACCTGTTTATTTCACTGGCAGACTGGTAGTACAGTGTTGTGTTTACCCTCATGCTGTAATGCCGAGTGAAGTCTATGGCTAAAAATGTTAATGGTTTCTGTCAGTATTTTGAACACTT
>VYZW01013971.1:7800-51738 GCA_013401315.1 Balaeniceps rex | reverse complement strand
CAGGGAAAGTTAGCTTGCTCCAAAGTGCTGAAGTGATGCAGGAAGCAAAACTTCAGACTGTTCTGGAATATTGAACTGTGTGGAAGTTGGAGAGTTTTCCCACTTCTACTCCATGTGGAGTAACTTAGCTTTTTCAGCACCTTAAGGGCATTGACATACATCCGGGGAAGGGAAAATAGGAGAAATGCAAGAAATAAAAATGTGAACCAGAACTGCTTAGGCAGAGGCAATGGCCTGGATATAAGATTCCCTTTTGCTTCAGATTTTATAGGATTTTTACGAGAAAAGGAAGGGATATGATCTCTGGGGAGAACACACCTATTCTGCAGCTTTCTACTCAGAGATGGCCTTTAGCAAGTGAGTGTGTATAGACAATCTCTTAAAATAAGAAGTTCTGCTTCACATTAAGTTCTTAACCACATCTCTAAGCGTCATCACTAGGAGTTCTGCAGTGAGGGTTTTGGTTAATTTTAGTAGAAATAGTCTCTCTAGGAAGTTTTTTTTTTTAAAAAAAAGTCTGGGTAGCTATGGGACTAGCTGCTTCTCACGCATACATTGTAGTTGGGCCAATGCTGGGTTGTGAACTAAACACGCGTGGTGGAAGTAAAGCAATGGATGGAGTGTAGTGTAAAACCTGCCATGATGCTGATCTTGAAGTTCCATAACATAACTATCTAGGTTATGTTGTCTAACACAGAATAACACTTTCTCTTGATATAAGGTGGTAAATACACATAGAAAAACATATGTGGTATCTGTGGATATGCTTCTTTTTGTTGCATCTTTGCTCACAGATTTTCATGTTCCCTGTTTGTGCAATGGCTGACAACCCACTTTGGCATTTTGTGTCACATAATTGCATGACTCTATAGGGCTATCCTACTGTTTTTCAAGTAGTGCTCTTAGCCATACCGATAAGCCAGGNTTTTTTTTTTTTTTTTTAATAATCTCTGCTAGTTCCTGAAGTGGAGCTTTGAGTGACTGGTGACAGATCTGCACTAAGTTTGGAAGCAAATGCAAATTATTTTAGAGAAAATCTTTTTCACAGAGCAAGCCTCTGCTGGCTGGGGAGGAAGGATCAGATATATTCACCTAGGCTTTCTCATCTAGCCAGCTTCACATTCCTTTCTCTCCCTCTCTCTTATGCTTCTGTTTCTTTCCTTTTCTCCCCCCCCAACGCATTGTTTGTGTTCTTTTACAGTGGTTAAGGCACAGCCCAGGACACAAACAGGCAAAACATACAGTTTTGGGGTGGTGGGCTGATGTGGGCTCCTGATTTCCAGCCTCCGCTGCTGTTCTACGTCCAGTCTTTGGTGGCTCACAGCTGTTCCCACCAGTGCTATCATCCACAACTGCTTCTGGGTGCCAGTAAGATGTCCCTGTCCATAGGGTCAGGTATTCCAAGCTCCTCTGCCTGTACTCTACACCTGTTTGCCCCATTCTTCTGCATTGTTAATAGGGAATAATTACCCCATGGAACTGGGAGAAGGAATGGGACATAATTGTTTCCTCTTATCTCCCTGGCACGTGATACCACAAACCTCAGACGTTGTGGACAGACCCTTGTTCTGTATGTGCTATAGGAGAACAGCAATACCTGGAGAAGGCTCTCTGTAGCTGGTACTAAACTGAATTTCACCTATGCTGCCAAGATGGTTGGCAAAGGATCGTCTCCACTCATCCGCCACCTTCTTCCAGGTTTCCAGAATTGCAAAAGCCGTTCTCCTGTGCTTGCCTCTTCAGATTGAGGGAAGGTGAGTAAACTGTCATAACTATCAAATTGAGACTGCGCAGTCATCTGGAGGCTCTGCCTCTAACTCTTCTCTGGCTGCTCCTTGCGGAAAGGAACTGGAGGGTAAATCCAGCAGTATCTTCTCTCCTATCCCTCAACCACCTGAGGAAGGCATCTTCCTTGCATGCTTTCTGCAGCTGCCTTCCCTGGAGGCCTTTATGTAAATGCAGGAGGTCTGTTGGCCTGTGAGAAGGAAAGTGATACTTTGGAAATTGCTAGGCTCCAGGATTTAACCCATTAGCTTCTGGAGTTCAAAAGCACTGACTGCTTCAACATGCCAAGTAGTCCTTACTTCCCAAGTGTCCCACAGCTGAGCTGCGGTGCGGGCTTCTGGGCTAGTGCAAGGCAGCCCCTTTCCTTCCGTGGATCCTTAGGATCCCAGCTGTGCAGATGAGAAATCAGCAGGGAACAACCCAGCAAGAAAAGGAGGTGAGAGCAAGGGCCCGAACACTGAAAAGGGAAACTCTGGGAGTGGCTCACCCCCCTCCCCACCTTTCCTAAAGCTCAGCAGCACTCATGGAGCTGGAATGGGGGCTGCATTTGTCAAATTCCTGTCTGCAACAGCAATGCAGTTGTTTTAGATTAGTGTACAAATAGACATTAGTGTAATACATCTGTTGTTAATCCACATCTTGGTAGAAAAGAGATGCCAACACATCATTTATTAGCCACGTCGATCCTATAATGTCCTTTCTTTTGTCTTTTGAGTATGTAATAGGTTCCAGGATGTCTTTTATTTCATTGTATACCACATTTCCTCTTGTCTAACATAGCAGGACATAATGCGTTCCAGGATGTAATTTATGCCATTTTGGAACTGGACACCACACAATGTATCCTGAACTTTTCTGAAAATCTTCAGTGTGTTAGTTGTGCTCTGCTCACAGGTTAGTCTTTGCAGAATTGATGGGTAGAAAGAGCAGGAAAACTAGTAGGAAGAAAAGCAATTTATTCTTAGTCTAAGGGAAGAAAAGCAATTCATTCTTAGTCCAAGGTGAGCTGAAGGATCATCAGGAACTCCGGATGCTGGTGTGGCAGGCTGTAACTCTTACACCCTTGGTTTGTTTAGAAAGTCAGACAGGGAAGTGGTAGCCCACCTTAAGAGCCTATCCTTGACTGCTCGTATAAGAAGACCCTGATAGTCTCAGAGGAAGTCCACTTTGAAAAGGAACCAGTTGAGGAGTAGCTGTGATGGATACATATCTCATTTTTTGTGTAAATTGAGGGCTGCTGCTGGAGTCTGTTTATCTGATTGTGTTAAAACTCTGTGCCAACCCTAGGTGAAAGAATGAAAGACCCCTAACTGGCTTCTTCCCTGTTTAGGGATGTTAATGGGTTTTGAGAAGCAGATGACATTTGCAGGTGATGAGGGAAGCAGGGACACAAGGCCTGCTGAAAGTTGGGGAGGTTGGCAGTAATTTGCTTGTGGTATGATGTGGGGAGGAATTGGCAGTGGCCACTTGCGTGATAGCTTCTGCAGGAGTCTATTCCTGTTGCTTTTGTTTGTCTTAGTCATGAATTAAAATCCCACCCAGAATGATGGAAGCCCAGTCCTACATACCCTCACCACTGCATTATCCAAATGTCAGCTTTGGCCTGTGCCAGATGTTTACTGTGTGGTGGAGCAGGACACTGCAGCAACAGACTGGTCCAGGGGGACAGCACAGGATTTCAGATTAGCTTCTGCAGGGAGGAAGAAACACCGTGAGCAGGACCTTTGAGTTTTAGGTTAGACCAACAGTTATTCTAAACCCTTGGAAAAGTTTTGAAGGGAAAATATTTTGGCAAAATAAAATGTTTTCCTCCTCCTTTTTTTTTTTTTTGTTGTTGTCCTTTTCTTTCATCACGGGATCTCACAGGAGACAATTTACCTTGCACTGTCCCAGCTTCCCTGCTTTGTACCCCATTCTGTCTGGTATGTGTCTGGCTTCTGATGCACCAGTCTTGAGGGTTGAGGACTGTAGGGGAATAATGACAATGTTAGCTGCAGCCTTGAGTTCTTGCTTTATCGGAACTTTTTCTTTAGTATGTGCTGGTTTTAAGCACATGAATAGTACAGGGAGTTTGTGAATATGTTGCTAGGGGTAACCAAGACGTAAGACCAGAGGGAATAATGTTAATAAAATAAATTGCTGACTCGGAGCAGCCTGATAACTCAGACGGGTGAGTTCTTAGGCTTGACATCATGTTTTTCTCCTTTCCTCCCTCTCTGCCCCACATCAGCTGCCTCTCGCTTGCAGGCACTCTCATTCATAGGTCCATAGTTTAGTTAAATCCAATCTGGTGTCACGCCATTAGCACACAAGTCTCTTGTGCCAGGATCTCTTGTTTCCAGGTCTCCAGAGAACTGAATGTTAAAACTTTTAAAAAGGCAAACTGTTGTAGAAATGACAAGCTCTTATCCCTCTCCAAACAGCTCAGCACCATTCTTCTGTAAGAGGATATACAGCAGAATATGAAATAGCAAACAGCACAGACGCCAGTCAAGCAATTAATTTTCTTGTCACGGCATAGGAGTATGGGAGAATAGGAAGGAGGGGAGAATGCAGAGTTATTTGTGTTGTGGATAACCATCTTGGGTCTGTATTTTGCTATAAACATAGAACGGAGCCCCCAACCCAAAGACCTTACTGTTTGTTTTAATTAAAAGATCACAAAATTAAGGCAGCTGTGAGATTGTGGTTTTGCATATGAACAGTCTCGGGATCTCATTATCACAGGACACGAACACAGCCAAAATTTCTGTGTGGTTCAAAAGATGTTCAGAACTTTTTCCTACTATTGAGATCAGCTCTGGTTGCATCAGAGCAGATAAACCTACCAGACCACAGCCCAGCAGGTAGATCGCGCTTGAGAAGAACCTTATCTAAGAATAAGTTTTTCTGTTAACTGTCTGATGTATGGAGGTTTATGCTTTCCTTTTGAAGCATCTGATCCCAGCCCTTTTAAAAAAATCATTCTCCCTGGCACTTCCTATTGGCAATTATCTTGTTGGCTGGTACCTGAGTCAGGCAGTTGGTGTTGAGGGCCTAGATGGCCACACTTTGTCCTCCTACCATAAAATGTAAGAGATCTTTAGGAGGAATGGTGTGTGCCTGTGTGTACACAGAGGAGGTAGGAAAAGCAAGCACCAGCATGCTTTACATGCTGTACAGATTGGGACACTGAGGGATAACGTGCCTCAAGTGACTTGCCTGTGGTTAACAAATAGGTGATCAGTAGCAGATACTGGTGCTCCAATCCAGTTTGTATTGTCTTTCCCTGGAACAGAAATAGTAAATATCTGAGCGATGGAAGCTGCTTTGTTCACACAAAATTATCCTCCTGTCTTTTTTTCTTCTAGACCAAGCCATCTTTGCGTAGTACTGCGGATAGTCTAGTGAAATATGCCTGGCCTGTACTTGTGTGCCCCTCAGCACTGCATGTTGGGGCATGTGTTGCCCCAAACACTCGGCCTCTGAGCTAACTGGCTTTCCTGGGGTCCAGGTAAAACTGGCTTATGGTTCACATCCAGTCCTTCGTCCATCATTGGCTGTTCTTGCTCTAAAATCGTCTTTAGAGAAATATACTCTGGTTCTACTCTGGATCAGTGGCTTATAACTACCAAGTGAGCCACTTCCTAGGCTGTGTGTGCTCCTGTCTGGTCCCTGTAGGCAAAAGGTTGCAATTACTTCCTTGCTCTTCCAGAGAGTTTGTTATGTTGCTTCATATGGTAAAGGATGCTGTAGTTCTAGCAAGCTTGGCTGGAATAATCATTCCTTCTTGGCAAATACTTCCCCTGACTTGAAGCTGTGTAGTGAGACCAAGGAGTCATCTTTGTCTTTTGCTGTGGGGTGGCAGTGCTGGTCACTCAGCTCTGTCCCTCTGTGTCACCACTGAATCAGGTATCCATGCATGCGTGAAGAGAAGGGAAGGGAGGAAAATACTTTTATTTTGGCTATGCAGCCAGTGTCCCCAGTTCAACAAGTGCTAGGAATGTGCTGTTCCCATAGAATCACAGAATCATTAAGGCTGGAAAAGACCTCTAAGATCATCTAGTCCAACCATCAACCCAACCACCATGCCTACTAAACCATGTCCCGAAGTGCCACATTTACACGTTTTTTGAACACCTCTAGGGATGGTGACTCCACCACCTCTCTGGGCAGCCTGTTCCAATGCTTGACCACTCTTTCTGTAAAGAAAATTTTCATAATATCCAATCTAAACCTTCCCTGATGCAACTTGAGGCCATTGCCTCTTGTCCTATTGCTTGTTACTTGGGAGAAGAGACCAACACCCACCTCACCACAACCTCCTCTCAGATAGTTGTAGAGGGTGATAAGGTCTCCCCTCAGCCTCCTCTTCTCCAGGCTAAACAACCCCAGATCCCTCAGCCACTCCTCATAGGACTCATGCTCTAGACCCTTTACCAGCTTTGTTGCCCTTCTCTGGACATGCTCCAGCAACTAAATGTCCTTCTTGTAGTAAGGGGCCCAAAACTGAACACAGTATTCGAGGTGCAGCGTCACCACTGCCGAGTACAGGGGCTGACCACACTATTCCTGATACAAGCTAGTATGCTGTTGGCCTTCTTGGCCACCTGGGCACACTGCTGATCTCTGGGCCAGTCAGTGCCGCTGTCGCTGGTGACATAACTTCCAAGACTACTGTAGGACTGGGGCAATGGGTTAAGAAGAGTGTGTATAATTAAGCATAGCAAGCACCAGTCAGTACAGAGTTATATAGGCAAATACTGTGTGCAATGAGGGAGCAGGATGTGTGTGTAGGGAAGCGTAGGCAAAGCGATCAAGACTAGAGACTCTTAAAATGCCTTGAAGGTTGATTTTCCTCTTCCTCAGATGAAGCTGGTGCGCTTTCAGGTACTCTTTTACTTGTGTGTACCATGGTCCAGCATGTTACATTTGGTTCCTTCCTACCCCTGAAGCCCCTGGAACTGCTCTGAATTTACACCCGCACAGCTGAGGTCAGGCTTAAAGTAGATATGAAACTTGGCGAGCTGCGCAGGCAGGAATTGGCTTTGCGGAGGCCAGGCGCGACTGCAGAACTGTGCGCTTCTGACATTCTGCATATCTAGTCAGAGAGGAGGTTTAAAGGGTGGTTAGGAAAAAAGGAGAAGTCATGATGTGATGCAGTGTTTTGGCACCACCAAGTTATTTTGCTTAATAGTTTGGAGATGATTTAATCTCCGAGATAATTAAATTGAAGGTGTCATTTCAAAAGATAACAATGTCTGTATGAGCTCTGTTAGGTTTGGCATAAGCTTCAGCTTGTTTTGTAGGGATTGAGGGATTTTCTTGTGTGGAACATGGGGGAGGAAAGGCAGAGCTAGTTTGATGGTATTTATTTCCACCCTTTCTTGCTATAAAATAAACTGACATAATGCAGAGCAAGAAAGCAGCCCCTGTGACCTCAAGAGGGTGAGAGCAAAATACTCCCCTGGGCTTTAATGCAGCTTCTGACAATGAAACCTTTGAGATCAAGTACCATGTTCACGTGTCTGCTCCTGTGACCTGCCAAGAGAGAGAAATTGGTCTGTGAAACAGCCTAGGGGGTCAGGAGGAGGCACATAGCACTGTGAGCTCTGCAGGGACCCTTCTTACAGGTGTGCAGTCCCAGTGTCCAGTGCCGCTCTGCAGGAGCTGCTGGGCTCCCAGAAGCATGCTCTCCTCTCCGCTGCCACTTATTTCAGCCAGAAAGTCTTTGTAGCTGTGGCTGAAATGGCTGCAACTTGCTCTGTGCCTTTCCTGTAAGAGGAGAAACAGCTGTGTCTGGCACCTCTCTGCTAACCCCAGAAGAGAAAGCTCCCGACCCAGTGTTGGGCAAAACTCAGTTTGTCTTCCCTGCGGGGACGTGCTAATCCTTGTGCTTTGGGTACATATCTCCTCCAGAGCTACATGTGATGTGGTGGACTTACCCAGTTGAAGTTTAACATTTAGCCTTCTGGTATGTGACCTACAGGTGCCCAGAACACGTGTTCCAGAAATTAGGTACCAGCCTGCTCCTATAGACCCTGTTGCATGGTTAGAGGGAGCCAGCCTGCAGTTTTCTCAGCCAAAATCTCTGTGAGTTGGCGGGAAGCCCTCAGTTACGTGCATCGGTGCTCTGCTCTATCCCTGCCGTGCCCCTAAACTTCCCTGTTACATGGGGCTGGCAGGGAGCAGATCCCTGCTGGCAGAGCGCCTGCCTTAGTCCTCCCCGACTGTCCTTAAAGATGCGCTCTCAGCTCATGCCCTGCTCAGCAGTGGGTTTGTGCAGTAATAGCTTGGTAGTAGATTTCCTTCTCTTTGAACGCTGTATTGTTAGTAGTATTTTACCTTGTTGCTGGATGCTGCCTTTAGTTCTCTTGGCCTTGATGCTCTGCCACCACCAGTTTAACACCAGCTGTGTGACCCTCAAAGAAGAAAGGCTGTATGCAATATATGCGTGTGTCTGTATTTTTTACTTTAGCTCTGATATGAAAAGTCATGTCTGGGCATTTGACTGGTGTGGCTTGTGATATACACCAGTTGATGTAGATGTTGGCAGGGAATTTTTTTTTCCTTACCAGCAGGAGAAGCAAGGGGACTTGGGACCCCCTTCTGGTGAATTACTTAGAAAAACAGCCAACATTTAAAATTACAGGTTTGGAATTGAGCTATAAATTCCAGTGAAGTAAAAGATCCATGAATAATATGTCTTTAGGCTGAAATGTAATTTGCTTGTATGTTTTAAGAAATAGAAAGGAAACAGGATATAATTCCTATCAGTAACATAGATGTTTTCCCCAAGCAAGGAACTAGCTGTCCAATGGAAAGTTTGTGTTTCCTCCATAAATGTTTTTAACTGTTTGGTTGTTTTGAGTTCTTTTTCCAAGGGTACACGGAGCTTTAATCTCTCTTGATTCAGCTGATTTGATATGTTGCTTTCAGTTTGGGATTGCCTATCCTCTGCAGTGTAGCTCATCTTTTCAGTGTGAGTATGTCATCAGTTGCAACAGATTTAACACAAGATCCAGAAATCAAGTGCAAGTTTGTCCATTTGCTCTGATTAGCATCTTGAGAATTATCAAATCACACTTAAAAAAGAGCTTCTACTGTCTTTGCTAACAGCTTGAATCTGACCAAACTGTTCTGTGATTTGGAAAAGTCTGATGAAACACGAGAAGCTATTTTTACAAGGGGCTTGTTGCATTTCTCGCATTGTGTTGGACCCAGTGTAATTACAGAGCAGTTTGTTTTGTGTGTGGTGGTTTGTTTGTTTTTTTTTTTTTTTTTTTTTTTCTGTCGGGGGGGCACATTTGCTCATGCCAATAGAAGTCTGAGTGAACTGGATCAAAGTTACTGGATTCGCTTCTGTTTGAGACAGAAATTGCCACAGTTCCCTTCCACAGAAAGGTTTAAGGTGCTTGTGGTGCCCTTTGATGCTTGCCCTTACAGCGAGCAGAGGTGGATGCCAGCTGAGGAATTCTGAGCTTACCTGATTTTCTTTTATCATTATCTGTCTCCTCACTGAGATGATGATGGCATTGTGGCTGCACTTGCTTATCTCACAGCAGGTAACCGTGGAAGGCAAAGGATTACAGAAGACCATTTTCTTTACAGCTACTCCAGTTTAACATGTATGGGGTCATATCTTGCATTTAAAGTCACTTTGTGTCTGGTTTTGGAGGCTCTATGTATGCGACTTGATTTCAGAGAAATTACGGTGGCTCCAAACTACTGTATCTCATGGCAGAACTGGGGCTTGCTTACAAAAAGCTCTTGTAGAAACAGGTCCTGAAACAGCCTGAGCTTCCTGCAAATCTTAATGACCTTGCTAAGGACTTGGTTGCTCACTCTGAATTCAGCCTCAGGGAGATTTAGAGCTTAGTCTGGATGGAAAAGATGAGAGCTAGGGACTGAGCATGGTCATGCAAAGAAAAGCATCTTTCCAAGTACTGATATTTTTTTTTTAGATATGTGTCCAAAAGCTGAAGTGAAGCCTTGCATAGATCTTGCAGAATGAGAAGTTAGAAAGCAATTTGTTTTCCCTAATGTAGCTAAGCAGTGCTAATTTTAGATGCCCTGGTGTATCTGAGACAGCTGTTGAAGGCCAATGGATATGATGCTGTGGCTGATTGATATCATCTAGGGGCCTCCTGTCTTTCTGGAGGTGGAAGCCAGGTAGGGTGCTCCGTGGTATATAAAGTGGCATGAGATGCCTGTGTTTAGGTGGCTGGATGGCACCCTTGGGTGTGCATTTTGTGGTTGGATATAAAAGCTGAAATGAAAGTGAATTCGTGAACAGTATATGTAATATAAGCTGAGTTGGCTTGGTGGAGGGTGGAACCTTCCAGGTATCTTCTTTCCCACTCAGCAGACCCTGTGCACTGCATCTAGTGATGGAGGACAGGGTTGCTTTTGGGGACTGTGACCTCCAGCACCATGTCCTCCCTCTGCTCCATGCCTCGGAAGCACTGAGGTTAGACAATGTGGTGAGGGCATGGTGCTGTGAATCAGTGAGGGCTAGCAGTGTCATGATCATGGTGTGATAACAAACGGTGAGGATGAGGGGTGTGATGAAGCTGCCAGGCACCTCCACTAATCTAGAAATGCCTACTGATGGATGGAAGCAGAAATGAGAGTGATTTAGCAGCATTATTTTGGGAGTAGGCCAGGGAGAGGATTGAAAGGAGATTTCAAACCATGCTAACAACTTTTGGGGTGGGGAAGAAAGGTCGTTTCTTTTGTTTTAAACCATTTTCACCAAAAAAAGTACTATCTGGTTTAAAGTCTCAGTATAGACAGTTTTTAATTTTAACTCAGATTTCATGTTTAATCCCTTTATGCATGTATGAGAGTTGAGGATTTTTACACATCTTTGTACCACTGATAGTCTTTTCTTTAGCCTGAAATCTTTTGAGTTAATGTGATTTCATGCCCCACAGCCCAGGACTAAAAATAACAATATTGATGTATTTGAAATTCTAACTACTGAATCTTGTATGAATCCTTGTCTAGATAATCTGTATTAATTAAAGATATTAATTTGAAGAGAATTAATTAAACTGCATTAGATCATCATATAAACACTTATTCAGAATTGAATCAGTCTTAACTTGATATCATTTGGAAATAACTAAAACTGAATGATGGCCGCTCACAAAGAAAAAAATGTCTACATAGGGTAGTATGGTTTACCTAATTCCCTTTTTAAACTCAGACTTTCTTAACACAGATAGCTTTTCTTTTTTTAAATATAATATTAATTTATTTCTTCTATCTGAGTAGGATCAAGTTGTTCAAACGTGCTCCTTATTGACACCTGGCACTGCATAAAATATGAAGGTACAGTATCTGTCTGACAAACACACATGTATAAATATATAAATATATAAATGTGGGAGGTCCTGGTGTGTTCTCTTTGCTCTGAATCAGAAGCAACTCAGCCAAAGGCAGTGGGAAAGCATCAGCGTAAAGCTGGCATAAATGGAAATGTGGTGGAGACACATACCACCCCTGTGAATCCTGGGCTGAGACAGAAAGAGTTAAAGAGCTCCTGTCCAGCGGAGTAAGCGCAGGAGCTGCCATTTGGTGCTGACAGACAGGGAGTCACTTGCTGCCTGTAGCTTCTATCAATTTCCACTCCGTTGTCAGCAGGTTGTAAATAAAATAGCTGCTGCGCTGCTCTTTCTGCTGGCTCTGGGACTGCAGCTGCCTCTGAACGAGTGTACAGGTCTGATTGATAATGAGGAGGCCTGATTGCGCCTCCAGCTCCATCAGTCAGGGGAAGGGCTGTCCGGCTCTCGCCCAGTAGCGGCCTGCATGGCTTTGAGAGGTGGGAGAAGGCAGAGGGTAGGAAGTGTTTTGGTTGGGTTGTTGGTTCACCCCAAGGAAATAAACTGCTGTCTGATGCGAACCGGGTTTGATTTTTTGGCAGCTCCGAGAGAGAAATAGGATTAAAAATAAATGGAGGAATTCATCTTTTCAAAAAGAAAAATGGAAGAAGAGGGAAAGGGTCCAGCTAGGCATTAAAACTTGAAATCAAGCTCAAAGTTGCTGCCTGCTCTTAAAGTTCCCCAGAAGACATTCAAAGAGCTAGCTTATGTATTTTTGAATGTACCGTGGCCCAGCACTGCTAGCAAGCTATGAAATGGAGGCCCCTGAGTTCTGCTTTGTGGCTCTACAACCAACTCCTGCATGCGATGTGGACCAAATTACTCAGACCACCTCTTCAAAAGCAGCCAATAATTTTTGGGATGTCTAAGTTTGGGAGTTGCCAAATCCAAGCAGCTTCCACTAGCTTCCATTGGTGGTTCGGGAGAGCCTTAAACAACCACCCACCCACCACCTCCCTGCCGCTGCTGCTGCTCAGACATCCCCTGTGAAGACACCTGAAGTCTGCATTTCCCAAGTTTTCCACACTAGAAAATGTTGACTTTCATCTTTGTCTGCCTGTTTCTTCATCTGTAGAGTAGGTAGCAATGTTACAACCAATTGCTTATCCCCAATAGTCGCTGTAAGGATAAATGATGTTTGCAAAATTAGTTTCCTCAAAGGAAACTTAGTTGTGAAGCAGGCTTTATAAATCTGGCACTAAGACTTTTATGATGGCCCTTTCACTATAGGAGGCAAAGATGCCGTGTAACTATCTGTTTTGAACTTATTTAGAGCATGTCTTGTCAGGCTTCTGTGAGTCTTGTCCTCTCTAAACATGGGTGTTCCCATTCTCCAGTTTGTTTTTCACATCTGTGGAGTCATCTGGAACAGCCCTGTTCCCTGGGGGAGGCTGTATAGGGAGTACTGAATTTGAGCAGTGTGGTGTTCATCCCAAGGAAATGGTAATTTGAGGTTATTCCAAAGCAATAACCCCAGGAGGACATCAGCAAAGATACAGCAGGGACTATGGATCTGAATGGCAACCATGAACCCGAAGTCTCAGAATCAAGGCAGAAAGCTTTAGCTTATGCCGAATGGGCATTTTTATTTGCATTTGCTGCTATGATAAATGCAGGGGCTGTTCTTGTCTCCTTCTGCCTAGAGGACAGTGTATTTGGTTCTGTAACTTTAGCTGTTCAGCGTCTGGTTTGTTATACCTGTGCTTGAGAAGGGAACTCAGCAGTAAACTTTCCAGGTCTGTCTGCAGTTGATCTGCTTCAGTCCTACTGGCATTTTTGATGGGAATTTTATGACTTCTTTCTTGTAAGTTTCGTACACATTTTGTTTTCTTTGGAGCCAATCTTGGCTTCTCTTGCCTTTCTTTTGGAAGCTCCAGTGATCAATGCCTTTGGTCGTGGGAACTCTTGCAGAGAAGAGCTCTGTCATCATTTATGGGGGTACAGGAAAAACAGATGAAGCAGTGCAATATATGCCAAATATTATCCTCAGAACTGCTCTTATCTGATATCTACAGCTGTACTTGCTTAATGTTAATATTATTTTGCTTAGCTTGACCTTTCTTTAGAGAAAATTTTTTTAAAAAGAGGAGTCCTCTGCAATCAGGCATCTTTGTTCAGCAAACAGAATTATCTGTGTTGATATCTGTATGTATGATTCACTTCCATTGCATCAGGATTGGGTCTATAATACTCACTGTCTGTGTTTTCTAAAGTCACCTTCTGGTGAAAGCCATCAGATGGAAAGGAGCTGTTATGGTTTCGGAAGTTAATTGGATGCTCTTCACTGCTCAGCTTTGTAAGATACAACACCTTTGTTTTTAATCTGGCAGTGCTCTGCCATCTAGACTGACAGCTTAAGTAGGCTCTTGAAAAAGATCGTAATTCCTGGGTAGTATGAGCCAGAGGGACAGATTCTCCATTTGTGTAATTGTCACACCTTTCATGATGTTTGTGCTGACTTAAGCTAGGTGACCATCTGCTCCTGAGCCCATTAAGTCATCTGAGCAATTAATTCATCAACCATTGAATATTGATGCTTATTTTTGGATCTCTTTCATAATAGTGCCTGGACCTCATGAAGGAAGTGCAATATAAATGCCAAGGCAGGTAAATGAAAACAAGGGTAAAAGTTTTGGTATTCCCCCAGTAACTTCTGTAATCAAACAAGCTTATTTTGGAGACAATGTATGTGCACTTAGCCTTTTAAGGGAATCTGTTGTTCTGTCTGGTAATGCAGACTAACACTTCATCTTTAATTTCTACTGCAGCACTGTTATGACCCAAGGTAAGACATCCATCCCTCTTGCAAAATAATTGTAATCCAAGCCCTGACCATTCATGATAGTGATGATAATACCGGAGATATTAAAGAGCTTACTGCATGAAGCCAACAGTTGCAACAACATTTTTAATAGGTGTAAAAGTGCCTTGTTATATTACCTGCCTGCACAAATAAGTTTAAATCGGAGTAAGGAGTAGAGTCTATTAAACACACCAGCCTAAGATTCAAAAAACTTTTTTTTTTTTTTAAGTGAAAAGCTTAAATAATTTCCCCAGAAAGCCAGTTTGTAACATAAGCCTTCCCAGGGAATGATCCAACGTGCAGTCTAATCATTTTATGTGACTATTTAATCTACTGTTTAACAAACAAAAATACTTGCAGTACCATAGCAACTACTGCACAGTTTGGTGCCCTTGGGACAGAGATCAGCTTCTTGATCCAAAGCAAACCTGCCTACTCTGTACTTTAAGATATACTTTAAGGCAACCTTGTGGAATCATAAGGAAGACTTTCCAAATTCAGGCAACAAATGGGCTCTTTTTTGGTGTGGATGTTTCATTAACTGGTCCAAATATGCTCCTTGCTTTGGGATAAATAGGCATTCATAATTCTGCAAGTCTTCAAGGACATGAATGGTTCTAGTCTCTTTCCAGAATGCAGGTATATTATAGATATAAATCACTTTATTTGTGCACAAAACCTGTGTGTATTGAGTTTCAGAGGAATGCCCAGGTATTGATTCCATATTTAAGGTGTTAAAAGTACATTGTCAGCAGGGAAATCTCTGGTAGGCTTACCTTTCCATGCTGTAAAAAGATATCCTTTTTAGAGAATAGTTTTTTTGGTGTTGAAACAGAAAGGAACTTCTACTCTGATTATGGATGAAAAGCTATAAGAAACTGCAGAAATATTCTTTTTGATAAAAGGCTAAATACCAATGCTCTTGATTCCCCTCCTATCTTCTGGATGTTTATTCCACATCTTGACCTCTGCAGCTGAGAGTTTTCTGCCCCAGCCTTTCATATGCTTTGCTCTGATGCTGTCAGATCTGCATCATGTGGAGGAAACTGTTCTGAACCACAGCACAGCTCAAAAATGCAACTTAATCGTGGCCACATTTCACTCCATTGCATTTGTGCCACCTGATGAATGTGCCCTGGATCTATGGCTGTCACGGTGGATAGCATCTGGCCTTTTTCTGGAGAGTATAGATTTATCCTTAGGTTAGAAATACTTCTGAGCCTTCCATAATTTGTCTTGCATCTAGAGCTGGTCAGGATTTTCCCAACAGAACTATTTTCTGTAAGAAAATGCTGACTCCATGGGATCTCCTTTTCGTTGTTGTTGTGGGAGACCTGTCAAAACTGACAGGAACCAGACAGGCAAGAGTGATGTTGATGACCAGCCGCCCGGCTGCCTGATCTCTTGGTGGGCTCTCTGGCTGCCTGGCTAATGGGTGGTAAGTGATCAAACCAGGGGTGAGCTGGGCAGCTGGAAAGGTGCCAGTCGGCTGAATGCCTGATTCGTCAGCTGCCCGCAGAGCTGTGGGCCGGGCAGGCTGGAGGGCATCCCTCTAGATGCATCCATGTCCCTGGAAACTCTGCAGTATCAGTGTTTTCCTTTCTCCTGTGGCACAACCAACCAAATATTGGCAATTTGGAGTTGTCTTTGAAACCCAAATCCTTCTCTAGTCTTGTTAGCAAGGTAGGTCTGAGTAAGACCAATGAGCTAATTACTGCAACTATTTGCTATTTACTGCATGGGACTGGTCTTGTGATGTGTTTCTTGTTCTCTGGTTGGGCACCTGAATCCTTTTATGGCATTCCAGCATGGTTTGCGGGCAGAAGAAAAGGGAGACATTCTGGGATTTGTTAATACTCTCATGAATGTGAGTTGCCATAAAACTTTTTGGGTAGTGATGGTGTGATCTTCTATATGGTAAATATTTTTCTTCCCCCCCGCCTCTTTTCTGATTTTCATTTCTCTTCTTGTTACTCCGAGAACTTCTGTTTCCGCTGTCTCCTGAGTTCACAGCACCAAAGAAAGCTGTTGGTAAGCTTGCCTAAGAGAAGTGCATTTCTCACATATGTATGTGTAAAGTTTGAGAACCTTTCTGGTTCAAAAACATAAGCAAAATGTTACGTTACCACAATCCTAAAACAATATACTGTACTTCATCTAAAAAGAATCTGTTCCACATTGCAAGATCTCTGGGCACTCTATGTAAAATGATACCCTACTAAGAAATATAACTTATTAATGAAAGTTTTGACAGAGAAGATTTCATTTTGAAAATAATGTTCCCAAAAGCTTTTATAATAATTAGGTTTGAAACAAGGCCATGCAGACACAATAATTTCTAGGCTGGGTGATGAGATATAACTCTCTTCTATCTTCTTCCCTTCCCCCCCTCAAAAACCCCTTCAAAAGCCCCCATCACAATTGGACATGCCATAGATTTTATACTGGAAAGTCCCAATATGGTATAACAGAGGCAAGCTTCCTCCAAGCTTCCTTTGACTTCTTTTTCTCAAATTATCCTTGTATGTAAAACAATTTGAAATCAAAATTGTACTCTCCGTTGCAACCCCAATAAACTGAGATTGAGGCCTTTCTCTGTGCAGCTCTGCCTAATCTGTGCCTTTATACTGTACATAACTTAATACCTGAATTATGTCAATGCCCTGCCTTGTCATTTTAATTGCCGTAATTTAAAAAAAAAAATCTCTGATTGCATACTTTTGGACTGCATTTTTGTCTTGTACTTAGTTTTCTTCATTGGATTAAGTACTCTGAGCTGTGAATCAATATTTTCCCTTTTATCCCTTAGGACATGATGGGAAAAGTTGCTTTTAGTGATATGCTGTGGTGTTTCAGTGGACCAGCCTGTTCAGTGGACCAGCAGGTCCCAATCCATCTCCCTTCCTGCTACAGCAAAGGTGTAGGTAAAGCTTGCAAGGTAGCTGTTAAAACTGATGGGGGTCAAGCAAATGAAATCTTGGAACAGTAGAGATCTGGGTTAGATCCTCTCTCCTCTGACTTGAGATTGTGTGTTGACTTTTAGTGCAACAGAAGAGTGGTTGTATCCGGGTGTGTACCAGTTTACCTAACCCAATTTAAGATCACTGGAGGAGTTTGCAGACCTGTTTCTTCTCTTATGTGTTCATCAGAGACAACTGTTCTTCCCTTGCTTACACTGTTTTGGGGGATGTGGCTGTTAACGCTACTTAAATTCTAAAAGAAATACTCTTAAAAATCTAATAATTGGTACAGGTAACTGTGCCAGTTTTGTTGCTTGGGCAAATCAGCTTATGGTGATTAAAAGCATCATTCTAGCAGGGGTAAAGAGCTGCTTGTCCCCTCCCAGATTTAGATATTATCCACATGCAGATATTTAACTTGAAATGGCCTTGATAGTCTCTTCATTTAACTAGTGTAAATCCCATGTAGACATGCTTATTTTGGGTTACATTAAGAGTATGGATGGATATCTGTTATTCTCGCTGCAGCTTAATAAGTTACAGGTCATTAGTTTAGCAGGGTAGTTGACATTTTGTACCTTCTCTGCTTGTTGCGAACACAAAGTACAATCTGTTGGGTAAAACAAACATGCGAGAGTGCTGACAAACGGTTAGCCTAACTTCGAGTGCAGAGTAAGCAATTTATTAAATCGTAGTAAATTAATCTTTTGCCATTTTCCATCCAGACCCCCAGTCAATTACTGGCCTAAACTGCAATGGGGGCATCCGCACAGTTTCCATACCTGCTTTAAATTTTGGTGAGTACTAGCTTTTTTGGAGATAATACCAACACTGACATAGGTGGATGCTGTCCTGCTGGAAAGGTGGGTTTGTGCCCATGGGATTTGGCAGTAATATCTTGAAAAAAAGATGAGTGTTGTGCCGTTGCAGCACCATGAAGGGAAAGCTCTGCATGGGTGTATTGTAGTTAATAGTTATGTGCTTTACAGGTGAATTAGTTGTAGATGTACTGAAGGCCATCTCATTTTTAAAATGGTTTGCTGGCATACTGCTTTCTTCTCAGGCCCTTGACATTAGGATTTATCCCGTACCTTGATATGGAGTAGCTTTATCTTAATTGTTCTTGGCACAGTCCAAGATAGATGCAGCATTTCAGGCTTTGGGCGGGAGGAGTGAGAGCCTCTGGGGAGAACAGGGGTGTTTTTCTGTTGTCTGGCTAGTTGATTTAATTGCCTGGAGTTCAGCTGCCTGAGCGGCTGAGTTTTATTGCATGATTTGTGTTTTGAGGTTTGTCAAGAAGCCTAGATCCTTGAATCAGCATGCTTTCTTTTTCTTTTTTCTTTTTAATTTTGAATAAATCAAACTAAATTGTATTGAAAATTTCTGGTATTCTATAGGTCTCAAAGGTTCTCCAAATATTAAGCCTGCTAACATCCCAGACAGCTAGGTGAAGAATATGAGTTTCAATTTTTCTATCTTTTCAATGAGTAAGACAGATAAATTAAGAGACCTTTTTTTATGGTTTGCCAAAGATACTGCTCACACAGTTGAGACCTTTTGCTGTAGTCACCAGACCACCCTTCCAACCATATGGTTATGTTTCACTGCTCAGCCTCTTTGCAAACGCTTGCAATTAGTGATCTGTGCTGTTCATACTATCAGAGATATCTCCATTTAATTTATTATCCTGCAAAAGATCTAAGCTTTTACATAGTTATACCCTGGCTGTGTTCCTTTGTGAATTATTTACGGTAGTATTTTTGGTCTTCAGTCGTCCAGTTTTGGCTAAAACTATTCTTCCTCCAGTTTCCTGCCATTTATCCTTCATGTACTAAGCCAAACTTTTAGATTGTCCGATTACCACATTTCAGACGTTGTCGTTGACCTCTACCTTGGAAGGAGCAGCTTTATCAAGCAGACATTACTGAAGCTGTAGGTTTGCATATAGATAGCAGATGAGAATTTTTTGCCTTTTTTAAAGGGATGGTGTCAGAAGCTGTGTATTTAAAACAAAACCAAAAAAACCCAACAAAAAATCAAACAAAACCCCCTCTGCTTTTAATAATCCAAGGTTATTTTGTAACATAGGGAGGAGACTTGTTTTTTAAACAATTGCATTTTTGCTATTGATTTTGTTTGCTGCCTCTTGAGTTTCTCAGCTGGACAATGAAAAATGTTCCTATTTTAGCCAGATCTTACAGTAAGCACTGCTTTTCACTTCCATCAAGGAAAGTTTTGTGTGGGAAGTCTGCAAGGAATCAGATATTTTCTTTATGTTGTTTCCTTTTCAATTCTCATGCTCCAGGACAGTCCTATGATCTTTGCATTGGCAAGCAAATATTGCTGATTTCGTAAAACCCAGCAGAACATTTCACCAGGAGTTACAATAGTTCAGAACAACAGTAAAAGCTTACCTGTGGAAAACTTATATTTGAAGACAAACTGTACTATCTTACCTCTAATTATAATGGTGACGGAAGAGCTGCTGGAGACATAAGACTAATGCATTGCCTGTAGTTGCTTTATAACCAGTGAAGCTGTAGAAATTAGCTTCATTTCTTACTAAAGGCAAAGAGGGAGAGAATTAACTCTTCTGATACCTGAGAGATGCTTTGTAAATGCAAAAGATAGAGTCCTTGCCAATAGGGATTTTCTGAGTATTTTTTACTCTAAGTGCAGATATGATTAATTAGGCAGGATATGAGTAAGTGGATGATGAGGTTTCAGTAAGGAAAAAAGGAATTAGACTCTGAAGGGTCTATTTTATGGCAGAAGGGTACCAGAGGGGGAGAGTAAGAAGAGATCTATGTATATGCGTGTGCCTGTGTCTTCCTTCACTTTTGCCCAATACCATACAAATTAAACCTATTTAATCTTCCTTGCACTATTTTACAAGTTGTGCATGGGTTCACATATTACCTTTAGTTTCTCTTTGGCATAGCAGCAGTACAGATGATGGACTGTCATGCATGTCTTTGTTCATTTTAATAGAGAATGGGAACCTTCTTACTGCATGTTAGTTCTCATTTATCTTTCTGCTTTCTCTATTGCTAAGGAAGAGGCTGTCTGTTTGACAACAAGATCTTTGTTTCATAGGAGTTTCTGCTCCTGCTGTTTATTCTGCACCTGGAGTCAAGATATGTGATTTGTGACATCGCGTAATCCCATTCACAGCAACCCACTGGGACAACTTGAACAGTGTGGTGGAGCTCCAGGTGGGAAGGACACCGGGTGGGGAGGATCTTTGAAAAACTGGAGAATCCTCTCCTGCAAATACCCTGCAAAATAGAGAAATGTGAGGACAGCCCCATGGCATCAATCCCGTGGGTTTGGCTCTTAAGATTTTCATCAGCAGTGCCTATAATAATAGTGAAGGATGTGTTTTGTGAAAAGGTTTGACACCCTTTAAATGCCCAGTGTTGTCTAGAGTTTCTCTTTGTAGCATGGCTTTACCTTGAACTATCCTTTTGGGAATAGCTCTTCTCGCCTTCCCCATCTGTTTAGCTCCTTACTCTTCCATGCAAAACTGTAGGGCTTGGTTACGTTAAAGTAACAGTGGAAATTATGAAGGAGCCTGAACAAAAAAGATCTCTTTAGTGAAATGGCTGTGGCTCCTTGATTACTTCCATTCTATTTTGTCTTTGGGCTGTTTATTTTTGCTTTCTTGGGTTAGATGTTTTATGGATATTGGCATCAGTTTTCATCTTGGAGACTTGAATATTTTGGTACAAAATTAGTGCTAAACTTCCATTCACATCAAAAGAAATTTTGCTCAGCTAATGACCAAGGAAATATGGCTCACTTGCCTTTTGTAATATCTGCAAGTTATGTTGCAGTTTGCTTTGTCTTTCTCAGTTTTTATTACCCTAGGTGTCATCTGCAAACTTGTTCATGATTGAGTTTATACCAATGATACACCCAAAAAAGGAAGAGGCTTTTTAAAACTTGACGTGCAATAATCCAACTAACTAAATTTGTGGAGAGAAGGTCAACCCTTAAAATGAGACACTTGAAATTTTCAAGGTCAGAGGAATAAACACTATTGTTTATAAATTGTGCATTCTTCACTGCTTTAGCAGAAACAGCTCTGTGGACCTCTAGTGGTCTAAGGATCAGACTTTTAACCACTGGTTTTATGTAGGATATAGCCTTAACAAATTTCAGAAGTTGTTATAAATTGGTAAACCTGGTCACTATATGTAGAACCGTTTTACTGAAGAATTGCTGGATTCTGCTTTGGCATTTAAACGTCGAAAGCTGAGCAACGTTTGAAAAGCCAACTAAAAAAGTGCTACCCAGCAAAATTGGGAAAAATAGTCTGAAATAAAATGCAGACATAAAGGAACAATCTAAGGTCAGATTTCACCCCAAATTTAGGGCCTGTATTCTCAAGAAAACATCACGCAACATTTCTCTCAGACTTGGATTTCACAGAACATTTTTTTTTTTATCTGAAAAATGTTCTACCAAGAGAAATGTTTTTCCTCAACCAAGACGTGTGTGTGTAATACAAAACATGGTATCCTTTACATCCCAAGTGCTCCCACATTTTGCTAGTACATTAAGAACCAGTCCAGTGAAACAGGCTGGGAGCTGTCAACTAGGACAAGCCACCTTTCAGAGGGAAGCAAAAAATCTGAAACCATACAGTGTAAAAAACATGGGAAAAGGAACGCTTTCTCAAATTCTTCGTTTTAATAATGTGAGCCGATCTAAATTATTTCTTGAAGCGTTACTTTTTCATTGTCAAAATGATGTTATCTCTGTTACAAGACAGTTTGTGAGTCCAGCCGGGTTGCGTGCAGGATGGGGGAGGAGTGCGGAGGCTGCGTACCATGCAGATTGCACCTGGCCTCCTGTTCTCTGCTTTAATACAGACATGATGCTATGAAGACACTAGGGAAAAGCAGAGCCAATCCTAGTTTATGGTACGCTGTCCCAAGCAGTTCATAAAACAGCTTTTTTTTTTTAAATTGCAAGTTAGTCTTCACCAAAGAGCATTGTATGACCACTTAGTCATATGTATTCTTTCCTGCATTCGGTTCTATGCTTATCTAAAACCAGATTTTATTGCAGCAGTAACTACAGAATACCCAGAGCATCAGAAATTAGATACCTGAAAGGACAAGTTTTGTTTTGCTTTGTATTTTATTTTATTTTTTTTAAATATGTGATTAGGCTGTGATGATCCCCACAACAAACTAGAAGGGGGAAAATATGGGTCATCCTGTGCTTACCTAGCTACAGCAGATAGAGAAAACGTAGCAGAAACACACACTGGTCACACCATTCCTAATGAGCAGTCATGGCAAAGGAGAGGACTGTGAAACTGGCCCTAGACCATAGTTTCATTTGGGAATGTGTTCATTGTAGTTTTTGTAATTTTTCATAGACCTGATCGTGAATTTTCCAGTAGTTCTTTAAAATGAAGCTGCTGTTAGAAATAAAGGTGCAAGTTGTTCAATGTCAAGTCGTGCTTCAGAGGATTTGGAAGCAGCACTTGTATTCAGGTTGCCAGTGTTACTTCTTACAGGTACCAGTTGCTCCACAGAAAATCTTATTTAAATGGAAATGGGATAGGAAGGGTGAAGTTACTGAACTCAGTGTCAGGGTCTCTTGCAACTTCTTTAACACTGTCAAAGTGTTTGTGTGTGTGGGTTTTTTTTTTTTTCCTTTCTAATATCAAGTTTTCTGATGGGTTGGATAGATTATTTTTTTAAATCACTTGGCATTGATAGGAGGTGTTTGAAACAAAGATGGGGGACCAGCCTCCCTGATGTCCATGGGCATGGCTGTGTTTGCAGTTGTTACATTTCAGTGGTTTTTGGGCTGAGCTGTTGGGACAAGGAGAACGAAGCAAAGCAATGCTACCCAAGAGTCATTTCAGTACTTTGCTCTAGATCACTGCTTGTACAAAGAACCCCAGACTCCAGGTTTTTCTAATGTTCATATGTTATTCTGACTAGGGCTGCTGCTGGTTTTTGCAAAGCCAGCTGTGATGATTGTCTTGCTCTTGAATCTTGCCTTGCCATTAGAAGAGTTCACCCTCACCTTTAGAGGCAGTGGCTTGATTCTTTTCATCCTGAAGTGCCTGAGTTTCCTGTGTAGCCATGACCACTGCTTTTGGATATGGAGTTTGGATCTTGGCCCCTTTCTAGCTGACTAATTCAGTGTTTGTGATGCGAGGAGGCCACAATTAGTAGGTGAGAGATTGGTGTTGGCACGAAGAAGATGAGACAGAAGGCAGCTGAATGATAGGATGCCACTCTGCAATGTCTGAAATGGAAGATAGAGATCTGGTGCGCAAGCTGCGGTCTTTTCCAACAGGGAAGTGGGCCTTTGTCTTATGGACAATGTTACGGCATAAAGCCATCCTGTATGCTTTGAGCGGTGAGCTTAACAAATGAGCTCATTTCTACTGAAACTCTAGCACTCTGAGCATATTACTACTATGGATTAATGTAATTTATTTTTGTCACTGACTGATTCATAGGGTGTTCTCTTGCAATTTGCAAAAGCACCTCGTGAATCATTTAAGCAGGAATTATAAAATTAAATGCTTCTTTCCTCTTCTGACGCTAGCCCTTGGAGCCAGGCTATCTGGGGGAGGTGTGAGGGAAGGGTGTGTGACTGTGCACAAAGAGTCATGTCAGCAATTTCTCGTCTGTCTACTTATTTCAGATCAGAGCCTGGGGGACATTAGGATGTCAAGGAACCCACTTGTTCTGCTTAGTACACTCACGTTGCAGAAAGGATTGACTCTCACTCTGCAGCTTTGAGTTGGTTGTAGTGGATACAGCACTACACCCATTTTATGTGGCCATCTCTGTTTTGTGTTTATGATCTATTGCTACTCATTAGGTTACAGTGCTCTCCTGTCAAACTGAAGACAGCTTGCAGCCAAATTTCCCAAACAGGCACCAGCTTTGTACTGTCAGCTTTGGGTGTCAGGCTTTAGCAGATAACCCTAAGCACAGCCGCCTCCTTTTGTGGACAGTGGAAACAGGCTGTGGGCACCTCAGCCTGCCCAAGCCACCCAGCCTACAGACAGACAAGTATTATCTATTCCTCATGTGTGTCTGTCTTCAAAAGTCCCTGTTGATTGCCATCACGCTGTTGTGTTAAGATCAGGTAACTGCTCCTCCATGAGCTGTTCTTCTTTCACCTCTGGAGCCAGTACTTCAGGAATTGTTGGCTCTCATTCTTTCTTCCTACCCCTCTGTCCTGCCGCCTCTTGTGGTCCAGCGCCTGATTCTGTCTGTGCCGCAAAGTGCTTCAGTCAGTTGATATTTTTTTCCTTTGTTACCACCCTGAGATTTTGGCATGGTGTTTTGGGGCTGGGTTAGGTGATGTGCTGAGTATCCCCAGCCATTACTGGACAGGCAAACACATAGGATCATCCCAACCCGAAAGAGTACTTCTACTGTCCTTGTTTTGAAAGGTGGTGTTGTGGTTTAGCCCCAGCTGGCAACTAAGCCCCACACAGCTGCTTGCTCAGTCCCCCCCGATGGGATGGGGGAGAGAATCGGAAGAGTAAAAGTGAGAAAACTCATGGGTTGAGATAAATATAGTTTAACAGGTAAAGCAAAAGCCACACACGCAAGCAAAGCAAAACAAGGAATTAATTCACTACTTCCCATCGGCAGGCAGGCGTTCAGCCATCTCCAGGAAAGCAGGGCTCCATCACGCATAACGGTTACTGGGGAAGACAAACGCCATAACTACAAATGTCCCCCCCTTCCTTCTTCTTCCCCCAGCTTTATATGCTGAGCATGATGTCATATGGTGTGGGATATCCCTTTGGTCAGTTGGGGTCAGCTGTCCCAGCTGTGTCCCCTCCCAGCTTCTTGTGCACCCCCAGCCTACTCACTGGTGGGGTGAGAAGCAGAAAAGGCCTTGACTCTGTGTGAGCACTGCTCAGCAGTAACTAAAATACCCGTGTGTTATCAACACCATTTTCAGCACAAATCCAAAACATAGCCCCATACCAGCTACTGTGAAGAAAATTAACTCTATCCCAGCCAAAACCAGCACAGGTGGATATTTTATTGAATTAACTGAGACCTAAAAGGATGGATACCTTCTAGCAGGTGGGCAAATAAACATTGCTAACTTGTAAGAGAGACAGAATACTTCTACAATGTGATGTCAAAAATGTAGTGTCTGAGAGAACTTGATTCACCAGCCAGAAACAGTGAATCTGTTTTACCTTTAGTGTACCTTTTGCAAAGGGGCTTAGGAGGGTGAAAAAGTCAGCTGTTGTTTAATTAGAGCACTCCTCAATTTGCAGGGTTTTCTCTTTTTTTAAATGGATATACTGTAGCTTTAAAATCCCGGAATATTATAAACATATTGCAAGCATATGCTCTTCATGCAGAAAAACCACAAAACAATAAACCTAATGTTGAAAACCACATTAAAACAAGGAAAAAATCACTTTGCTAATGTTTTGTTTCGTACAATTTTTTAAGACTTGGAATGGAGTTGAGTCCGTTTTCTTGGCTGATAATCAAAGAGCTGGCATGCTTCACATAGGAAAAATGTAAACTTTGGAGGGCCAAGGTTTTTACTTTCAATGCCCCTTTCAGACAGTGGTTTTTATGGGTTAACAAATGTTAGCCAGTACTTCTCTGACAGGGACAATCAGTATGTGGGTATCTATGAGTAACTGACTTCCCTTTGGGGGACCTGGAATCATTTAGATCTTGTTAGCCCAGTGATTAGGGTTGTTGAGTTTTCAGTGTGTCACCATTTTTGTAACCTGTTAAGGAAATAAACAATATTTACAAAGGGAAATAAATGAATGTGGATTCCTCAGTTAATTGCATTCATTTCTTCCTAAATCAAGATGCTTTATTTGGATTTGCTGGAGGGCTACAATTCTTGTCAAAGGCTGATTGATTTTGACTTTTCTGTGCCTTCATCTGGATCTGATTCCCTCTTGGAAAGTCGACTAACAACAAAAACATCTGATAAAAGGGCTTTTCACTTGGAGCCCTTTACAACTGTAATTGCAAATTATCAGCCTGAATTAAGATAGGGGAAAATTATTAGTAAAAAGGTACTTGGCTGAATAAGCTCCATACATCGTAATTTTATCTAAGAATCTTCTGACTGCTTTCACATTACATAGTCTGATTATTCAGAAGCATGCCTGTTGGTCTCAAACTCAATTATATGATCTCCTTTGTCCATGTGATCATTTCTGGTTTTAGTGTTTATAAAAACCTTTTGAAGGTTTTTAAAACTTTAAGAGGCCAGGGTGCAATGCTGATCACACATGCTATGCACTGGTCTCTCTTCACTGACTGGATTATCTGCAGTGGGGAGAACTCGCTGGAGTGCACAAGGGACTGGGAAGGGCCACAGCTGAGTTGGCTGCACAGTTAATACAAGACAAGGATATCACAAATGCCATATTGGAACAAACCTGTGGTCCCTTTGGCATTTCTCAGTGCCTGATGGAGAACTGCCCGAGTACCCAGAAATGTAAGAATATGAAGTGGGGGTTCATAGTGTTGTACAGAGTCACTGATCAAGGAGCCACTTGCTTCTTGCCTGGGAATAGAATAAGAAAACAAAGGCAAGTCAGAAAGAGTCATGCCGCTGAAGCCATTACCAAAGGGTGCTCTGATGCCACGGGGATGTGTGTGGTGTAAGAGTAGAGGCTGTTTTAGCTCTTTTAAGAGTTTTCATGGGGGCCAGGCACCTGATTCTAGCTGCACTGCTGTATTTCTGTATAAAGGATTCTTCCTTGAAGGTGTCAAGTCATTTGCCTCAGGTGGGATGTGATCCAGAGACTGCGAGAAACCCTGAACTGAGCAGTCAGTAGGTGTCAGCAGAAACTGAGTCATTTCTCACCTTGTGGGACTGGGCTCTTCCTGTGACTTTGCCAGCACTGACTGTGTTTCACATATTTTCTTAACTATTTGGCGATTCTTCTCCTGGTCAATATTCTTTCTTCTGTGCACACTCCTAAGCAAACCATATAAGCTCAGATTCTTCAGTTTCCTTGGCTTTATTTCCTGGGCACCAAACTTCTATCTAGCTCTGCAGCTGAGCTCTGACCCTTTTGTTGACTGGCTTTCCTCGATAGGGTCTGCTGCAGCAACACCTGAAGTACAAGCTGTTCAATGTTCAGGGATGGCCCTGTACTGCTGTCTTTCTCTCAGATCTCCCATTTGCTCCTATGATGAGCCTGGATGTAGAAACCTTTAATAAGGTGAATATGTGTAATCTTTATAGATACATACTATTCTTCTGCAGCCACATTGGTCTGGTGGAGCTCTGCCTTCCTCTTTTGACTCCTAAACCTTCCTGGGTTTCAGTTTTAGTCATTCTAGATGTTCCTTAAGTATTTCCTACTTCTCTGTGGTTAATTTCCAAGCTATGGAGTCCTCATCAGTATTCTCCAGGGCCCTTTGAATCTAGCTGCTCTAAAGGGAAAAAAAAAATCTGTACACTCCTTTCTTAAGTGCATACCGTCTCCTCAAGAGCTCCTCAGATCTGCTGATAAGATCAGAATGCTTCTAAGCAGCTGATGTATGTAATTATGCCTAGCATGATTTCGAAGATTAGGAACACCACAGTATTTGCTCATGTTGGCTGCTCAGCAAGTCACACTAGGGAGTTCCTCTTCTCCTGACACATGTTCACCCCTGCCTTGCTGTGCCATTAGTGTCATCTCAACCAGCATCTGAGTCATTGGAATTTTGGAACGATCAGACTCCTGGCTTTTGCCTCTGGGGTGTTTTTTTTTTGTCGTGTTTGTTTGTTTTTTAAAAAAAGATGTGTAGCAACATCCCTAATCCATAGCCCAAAATTCGTATCCTGAATCTCTGCCCAAAAACTTGTCGGATGAAAAGTCTTTAAGCTGTTTCCTTTCTTCTGTGGGTTCTGTTCTCCCATCTGTGTCTCCAGCAATAGCAATTTGCTGTCCCTCCTTCAGGGAGTCTCTGAAGTTGTAAGGTAGGACTGCAGGAGGGGATGGTGTGTTGTTGCCAACTTTTTAGAGGATGGAGCCAGGCACTTGGCACGCTGGTGCTTCTCATCTGCTATCTCACGCTGCAAGCATTCATTTTTCATTAAAAATTCCAGAAGACGTTTAGTTGCTTTGATTGAAAATACTGTCAAAGAGCAAACGAAGTATAACTAATGCAGAAGAATCTACTTGCCTCTTCAGGGAACTGTGAGCAGGTGCTTGGGCGGGAGGACGGGCTGAACTGTGTCGCTGAGCATAGTCCAGGGAAGTTGCTGAACCACAGGCAAACCACTGGAGACTGGGAGGGTTTCCAGTGCAAGTATCGCTATGTGCTTGTCCTCTTATACAGTTCCACAGGCGGCGGCTGTTGGCTGCTGTCGAAACTGGAATCCTAGGAAAACTGTGACATGGGTCCAACCGTATTCTTACAGTAATATTGTATATGTTAAGTTCCTTGTGTGGAAGAGCGAGGTGATTCTTTTATTTATTGTGACTGGCATCTTGTTTATCAGGTGGCAATTTGAGCTATTGCTTATTCCCTCCAATCCACTCACAGTCAATCTAAGCAGCCTTAGCACAATTCCTGGGGCTTATTTGAACCCCTCCTTCTTTCTTCATGAGGTAAACCAAACCAAACTAAGGGGTTGCTGGGACTCAGTCATCCCTTCCTGAATACATTATTTTAACAACTTTGCAGGCAGGAATGCAGGACTTCTTTGTGGGTGATGCCTTGACAATGATTGCCTCCTTTTCTGCATTTCAACTCTTCACTGTGAACCAGTTTCTTTACTTAACCTGTTATAACAAGATTGTTATATCCTTATGCAGAAGAATAATTTGTTTAACCTTAGGTAACTCAAGGTCCTACGTTTTTGGGACTTACCTGTGTTGCTCATATACTTCTGTTCAAAATAGTGCTGGCTTAGGTGTTGTATGATGAAAGACAGCAATTGTGTGTTGGAGGAGCTGTTGAGTGGCAGCTGCCTGATGAAAATGTCACGATTCCTGAGTGTACTGGTTGTGATTTGGGGTAGACCTGGATCAAGTTTACCAAGCCAACTCAAGTATCTTGAATTATGAGGATATTCAGAGCTTAATCCAGAAGATGTAGTTCAGGTCTGTCTCAAAGTGTATCTTGTGCACCAGATATATAGAGTGTGGTGGATTTTTTCCATGCAGTAAATTTTCCCTACTATCACAGTTTTGGGTTGGATCTGTGGTCTTTTTTTTTGGAGCACCTTTCTTTCCAAACTGTCCTTGACCTATGTCCAAATGTACATCCCACAATCCAGATGTCTGAAACAAATACAGCCTATGTGCAAATTGGGTAGGAGGACTGCGTTCTGCCAGTTCCCCCTTCTGCTTGCCCAAGGACAAGGAAATCCCTTGTGCAAGTCTGGACAGTATATCTCTCTTTTCTTATTTCACATTGACTCAGCAGATTTTAGAGGAAGCCTAAATTTTCATCTGGCATGGAAGGAAAAACAGCTACCTTCCCATCACAGTTCTTTATAAAAAGGATCTAAATTACCATCACAGCTGTGTATAATGTCCACAGAAGAACAGGATACATCCTGCCACAGTGCCAGCTCCCCTGCCGGCTGCCCTCAATTCCTGTGCGGATGAATAGGAAGCGAGTAAGTAAGTGATAGCCTGTTGCATGCCATCACAAATGCTGGAAGCAGCTGTAAGTGCAATATACTATGTAACTGTATTGCATGGAAGAACAGCCATCACTTATTCCCTTTTGTATAGTCTGCTTGGGTCACTGTTTGATGTGCAGTACCTCTTTCATCTGAGACTTGGCAGTCTGTTGTTTCCTGGTTCATTTAGCTCTTTTTCAGAGATAGAGACAAAGATTCCCCCCCCCNACAAAGAATCCCCCCCCCCCCCTTTAAGGGGGTGTGGAGGAGAAGTCATTTGCAATCTGTAATTTGGTTTTCAGTTGAGAGCAGCAAAACTTTCCAGGAAAGGATGAGTCCCCCTTTGGCATGAAAATCAGTGGATTTTGTTGTTTCTGGTTTGTTGCCTGACTTTTTAGAGATTGCTGAGTGTATGCAGCTCTTACCAAATCCTTCACTGGGATGCTGAGAGACTGAGAACTCCTGAAAATCACACCTTCTTTGTCTAACTTTAAAGCTCAACTTACTGGCTCACTGGAGTAACTAAACTTTGATAAGTGGCAGACCTATGTCGTCCTTAAAGTGACTTGCACCTCACACTGCATTTCCTTTTGATTAATATCAGACAATGATTTAATCAACGCTTTCAGTAACAAGCACATTTCATTCCTGGCTGGAAGTTGTAAATCGGAAATCTCTATGAAAGGATGTAAATAGAAACCTACGGAATTAATTTGTTAGCCAAGAGGTTCTAGTTTGTCACAACTGTTACTTTACCATGAGAATGTGTTTTTACAATTTGAAAGAAATGCCTACTCCAAATGGTGTATTACATTAAATAGAAAAAATATGCTGCCAGATTGGAACTCAACCTGGGGTTATGGTGGAAGTAGCTAAATAAACCAATGAAGGAGAAGCTAAAAAAGGATTTTTCCGTGTAAATCAATTCAATGAAAGAGTTACCCAAAATATACTGCATGTGTAAGTGAATATAAAACCAATACAAGGTAAACCAAATAAAAGCAAAACAGAACCATAATTAAGGTGGTAAGGAATAATATTAAAGTAAATTGCTAAATATTTTGAGAATTTGGGAAAAAAAAACAAAAACAAAAACAGATGGTGAAAAGCACTTTCTAAGGGGTGCTTATGACTTCCGACAATGGTGAGTCTGGCAGTGCTTCCCATAATTTCAGGTTTTTGTGTTGGTTTTATTTACATGCTCTTTGTGTTTTGACCAAATACGCAAAACAAAATTACAAGCTTTAAAGAAAACAGATTGTATTTAATTAGAGAAGAGATTGACAGAAAGAAAGCGTTTGAGTTAAATAGAAACAGTAGCTAATAAATAATTTGGAGAAAAATGGCCAAAACCAGATACTAGTATAACCCTCTTTAAAAAAATGAGAGCTCAAACCTGAGGTGGAAGGGCTCAGAGTCCAGAGAAGTCTCCCCAGGGCTCACTGGAGATGGGAGCGATGTGACTGCACCTGTGCTGCTGCTGGGCGAGTCAGCACAGGGACGCGCTGAGCCACACGGACTAAACCAAAGCGATCAAAAGAAAGAACTGTAAGAAGTAAAGGAAGTCGTTGCCTCGTCAGTGACCTGATTCAGTTAAGTGCTTGATAACTGGAAACAGCGGAAAACTAACTGATGAACTGTGCAGATAAAGTAATTGCACATTTTTAAGGAACTGGTTAAACAGATGTATGAATCCCAGCGTAAAGCAAGCAGATGAAATCTTTGCAAGATCCCAGCTCAAACTGCAGAGTATAATTTGTGTTCCCAGTGTGGTAAAAATGTAAGCATTTATATGGAATGAGCTAAAACCTTGGGGAAAATTTGGGATCCCCCAAAATTGTGTGGTCCACAGTGCAGTAGGCGCCTCAGCTGAGGGGAAATTGCCGTGTAATTGTAGCTTTGAGTGATTAAACCTCTGAATGGTTTGTAATCATTAACCTAAACATGCTTTCAATAAACCGGTGTATCTGCTTGGTCTGCAAACTTCTCAGGGTCCTTTGGCTCAGTTTGGTTTGCAACAGTGGGTGCAAACACGTGTGCATTCCTGGGTGTGCTGAGAACCGCTGCTAGGAGCACAGCAGCGTAGGCGGTGGGCACTTGCGTACATGTGCTCTCCAATCTTTCAACATTAGCATGCATGTTTTAAACGTTTTTTTTGGATGTAAGTGAGCAAAATTAAATGTAGCATTCAATTTGAGATGAGCTGCTGATCTGTATAAAACACACAGATTGCCTGAAGCAGTTGTGGAGCCTCAAGTGTTGGAAATCTTTAAGAACCACTTAGGCAAACGTGTCAGGAATGATAAGAGCAGAGCTGATCCTGCTTTGGGATGAGAGGCTGGGCAGATGGCCTCCTGAGGTCCTGGCCCCATGGCTGGAGGTCAGTGAGGCATTTCAGAATGAAATAAAAAAACAAAAATCAGACCTCTGCAGATCAGCTCTGGCCAAGAAACGCGCCCATTATTAGCAAGTACAAAAGAGGAATTTGAGCCACTTGCACTTCATGAGCCTTAAAAAAAAAAAAATAAAAAAAAATCCTGAAATAGCATCCAGTTGTTTAAGTGACTCAGATTTTTGCTTTGACAGTGTGCTTGGTAAGCTACATTATTTTGAATGATTTGCTGCTCAGTTCTATGACATTTATTGCTTTTTGGATGAAAAGGAGAAAACTCCCCTAGGTCTGTTTAGAATTTGTTCATCTGTAATTTCCACGTATGTTTCCTTATTTAGCGGTTGGAGTTGGAAGTGTGTGTTGGCATTCCCTCCCTTCAAATTTATTGAGTTACACTCAGAAGAGCCTCTGTTCTTCTCTGTTGGGCAATGTGTACAAAAAGGCTTATTCAGCAGTTGCTAAATAGGTGATAGGTATGTGTGGTTTCTTTCCCTTCAGTTCTCTGTCTTGTCCCCAGCCTTGCTTACAATTGCATTTTGGAGTCGCTTCACTGCACGCTGGGAATGGAGAACTTGCTTCAAGGAGTTACCCCAGAAGGACCGTGCCTGGTGCCAAGGTGCAGCCCACTCATGGCGTTCAAGCCGCACGTGGCACAAATGCTGTGGAAGTGGCTGATGGAGCCACAGGACTGGCAGCAGGGTGTGCCGGGGAGGGAGCTGCTGGCGAGCCTGAGCTCCCAGCTGTGGGGAACAGAGCCAGCAGGGGCTGGGGAAGAAGTTTATGTCATTGGATTGACCTGGGACCCACCCACCCACACACATGCCCAACCCCACCGTGGACGTGTGGGAGATGACTGTCATCTCCCACTTGTGCACTACTCCTAGAGCACCTCCTCCCTTTTGCTCTTGGAGGTATTGTGGCTGGTGACTTGTTGCTTTCAGCTGTGGGAAGCATTTGGGATGAGGCTTGTAGGTTCAGGAAGGTCAGCATCTTCTGGTATAGTGATCCCAGTCCTGTTGCTCTTTTTCCTTAGTATTTTGTTGTCTAGACAATCCTCTTTAACACATTTGTCTCAATATTGAGGGCTTGTTTGTATGTGTCTCATGGCACCTGCACTGGAGGTAGGACAAGCAGCAGACCTGGGCTGATTCCTGGGGGCGTTGGGAGTGACACCTTCTTTGCAGCAAGGCTTTACTGCGGGTATTTTCAGTCCATTTTGATTTCTAGCTCTGGCTATTGATGGACTGCATCACTGTCACGCTGCAAGAGTAAAGCTACATGTGGCTTCTCAGATATGGAGTTTGAGTCTCTTTTTTTTTTTTTTTGAGGGGGGGTGTCCCCCATAATTAAAGATTATTGTAAAGGAAGAGTTCAGAAGTCATATCAAAGTTAACACAGGAGGGATGTTGATTAGATCTTAGTTCAGCTACTAGCGTTCACTCTAAGTGCTTTGTCCCATTGATAAGAAGTGAAAGCAGCGGAAACTATACAAATCCCTTGCTTTTGCAGAGAGAGAAACTTGGGCAAATAATTCAACAGTAAGGTACAGTCACTTCAGATTAAGAGTGTGGGTGTATGTGCCCACCTTCCAGCTGGCTTGCTGATTGAGGAAACATCAAAGACCACATAAGCAGTAAGTTCCAGATAGAGCCCATGGGCTCCAAAAACCTCTAGAAGAATCGTGAGCAGAGGTATAAAAGTGCCAACATTCAAGTAATACTTTCCAAAATGCTGCCAGAAATGATTTAATAATGTTCCACTCCTAGCAGTTCTTCCTCGTTGCTGTTCATTTCTGGAGAAAGTCCTAGTGGCGTTTTCTGGACTATACGTACATCGATTGAGATCAGGCTTGAATTTCATCTCTTGCCTTGTGTGTTATTCCAGTCCATTGCAAATCCTCATTCCCCACCCTCCACAGGCTAGTGAAAATTTCCGTTCTGACCACAGTGGCGTTAGCAACTTGGGTGTTAGTAACTCATTTAAGCTCTTGTAATTTCCTCTGACCACTGTCTGGCAGAGCAAAAAGCTGCAGCAGGAGGCTGTGGCCCTTTTTCCATGCAATTTGTCAGTGTGTTTTTTCTCCTAGGTGAGGCCACTGTATAGGTCAGCCAGGAGAATCTAGTATTGCTGGAGGTTGCATGAGATTTTAAGCTACTTTATGCCTATGTACGTGTATTACTTGTTTATAGGTAGATCACTTCTGACTCTCTGCTGAGGTTATTTGAACAAATCCACTGTGTAGCTTAACCTTTTTGGTTAAGCTGCTAGATGGTGACTCAGAAGAGGGGGTGTTTAGTCTCAGGCTATATGCCTCCTAAATGACCCTCTGTGACATTGTCTGGTTTGTGATGATGAAGACGGGAGAGAGCCCCCATCTCGCACGGTTGTGAAATTTCTCTGCTCCGTTTAGACATGCAGTTCCTGGTTTTGTGTCTGACTTTATTTAGCCATTGTACGTGGCAAGGTTAGAGCCAACTGTTCAGTGAGTGGCAGATGCTTATTATAAATTAACAGAAAAATACAGGCGTAGGAAAATACACTTGATGTATGGGAGTATAGCTTCTCTGCAGTAGTTCGAAGACACTGTAATTCAATTATCCTCAAGATCCTACCTAGATCATGGTAGGCTAGCTGCAAACTTTTGAAATAAAAGTTTATAGAGTTTAGTCTGTTGGCCCCAGTGTGTGTGTGTGTGTTTGGGGACAATCTCATTGCACACCCACAGACTTAGGTTCCTCCCTTTTCTTTTAGTGTAGCTGATAAAATGAGAGTGATAGTGTTTTTAGCTTACAGGAATTCGAACCCTAAAAATGTACTACAAACAAGAAAAAAATGCTTTGAGTTTCCTCATGAAGTGCACAGCACTTTGTAGGAGTGGAGATCCAGGAAGGATCCTTGTCTGCACGTTTATGGCAGGGATCCTTGTTTTCAGGGAGTGTTGCCCTCATGAAAGGATCAAGGAGCTCAAAACTCTCAGCAGTCTCAAGTGTGCTGAACCCTAGAAATTATGGACATTTGTTCTGAGTGAGCAGTAACATTGTGTATGCTGATGGCAGCAATTGCCAACTTCATGCTCACCTTTCTGACACTGACACTCTGGGGTCCTCAAATGACTGAGCAAAAACACAAGCAGATGGAACACTTGTGGACAAATGTTGACCTTGTGGAAGTTCATGGGCTGTCTGCTCCAGTCTTTCAGCCTCTGCGCAGGAGGGACTCATGGCCCCTCTCTTTAGGAGTGTCAGCAGGATTCGTGAGAGCCAGGACTTGTCTAGAAAGGCTCCCTTTCTAATCAGAGCAGGAGGAAGGGTTTTCCCAAGGGTCTGTTCAGAACTAGGAGCTGATAAAGATCCAGAAGGTGATTTCACTTGTCTGTCCATTGATCACAGGCAACCTAGGGAGACCAGACCAAACATAGACATGTAGGCTGTGTCCCAAAGTTATGTGATAGAAATACTCTTGCTTAGAAAGAGGTGGGTTTTTTAAAACTCCTCTTGATTATGTGGTCAGTGTGTTTTATTCCTTTCTCTGCTGCATTATGAAGTGGGATAAAATCTCAGTCTCCCTTGCTTTCAAGGGTATTTCCTGCATCTCCCTTTCTCCCAAATGCCCCATTTCTTCTTGCCTTATGGTTTGAATATGTTGGAATAGGACTGGGGCGGTGTGTGAAACCGCTAATACACAGCAGCATTTAGGAGGATCAGGGATCCGTGGTCCAGAATGCAAATATATGCTTTAAAAATGTTCCACTGAGTAAGAAAGAAGAGAGGATTAAAGCTTCACTTCCTTTTCATTTTTATGAGCCTAAGTTATTTGTCAGTTGGAAACATGATAAATTAGACAAACATTATTCTTTCCCTCCTCCAGGTTGGATGTTCTGCTTTGCGTTTTACAGTGCAATGAATAACTAAGCTTCATTATCACCGAGCTGTCAGCACTGAAAAGCTATTGCAAAGCTCTTTGCCTGGTTAATTGAATTGAATGTGCTGTGTGCCTAATTCATCGTTCTGTGTATTTGTCATTCACTGTGTGAATGGCAACAAAAGATGACTTTAGTTGGAACATTGCTGTTGCCTGGTGTTCGCAGTTCTCTTTTCAAAGGTTTACCAGCATTGGGTATCTGTGTTGTACAGTCTTGAAAATGGTATCATGAAATAAGTACACCAGGGACCATTTCATCATCTCAATTACGTGATTGAAAGATGTGGGGAGATGCAAAGCCACTGAGGTTAAGAATGCCATGATGTATAAATAGCCTTGGATAAGTGTAAGCATCAAATTGAATGCAGATGGGTTTGTGGACTTTGCAAACGGCTTGCTTAAGAATGTCTACACCATACACCCAATCATGCATCCATCATGGTAAGACTTCAGTGTTTGTCAGCAGGTCTGAATTATAATAAAAATACTTAATTCGTACATAATATTTTGCATGCGTCACTGAAGTGCTTTGCTGCAAAGGAAGGCATTGTTTTTCCTGTCTTACATCTAGAAAAACTGTGGCGCATAGAAAGCCCTGGTCATAAAGCAGATAGGATGGAAGCTGGGGAGAAAACCTGCTGTTGAGGCAGCTCTGTTCCCATTCATGGGCAAGGATGAAGGTGTGCTCGGTTTCCCAAGGAGCATTGTGGCATGGAGGTTTCCTTATGGAGCTTCTCCCTACAGCAGCCGGTAGTAGAAAGTAAGCCATTGGACAGAGGCAGTGAGATCTGCTCAGGGACTTTCCTCACCTTGGGAATTGGTGCAGCGTCCTTCCGTGCTGCCTCCCCCTCTGAAGTTGGGTGTGGAAGCCCTGCCTGGTATTCCTGCATGCTTGGAGACTACCTGGAGGTGTTGCTTCATGCTCTCTGCGTTGGCCATTACTGGGTTCACTGAGTTATGGGTCTTCAAGTGAAGGCTGCAGGGTCTAAAGGCATGGCAAAGCCTGTGCCTCCACCTGGTGCAAACAGTGTTCCCAGCCTTGCGATGGGGTGACGTTCCTGTCAGCTGCACCAGGGAGAGACGAGCTGGGATGGAGACAACTTTTCGGTGCAAGTCTGGATCACTGACTTGTGCCGTGCCAAGGTTTCATTTCTCACCTCAAGATTAAATCTGAGATTTAATCTTTATTTTTGTAGTGACTTAGTCTTCCCAGTGCTCTTGGCAAAATGGTTAGCTTTGATGTTGGTCTTAGCCAGACGCTCTCATGAGATGAAATGCTGCCCATCCCAAACTTCCCCTGCGGTTCCATTTAGCAAAGGAATTTTTGAGTAGGGTCTTTGAGTTGCCATTTTCAAGTGGTGAGTGTAACCCTGAATTTATAAAGCTTCTAAGTCACCATCAGTCCCACATTCTTTTAGTACGTGACTGCCTTTTCCCAGACTGGAGAAATAAAATGGGGGAGGGGTGGAGTCAGTCTTTGAAGTCTTTATAAATGAGCCATGGCCATCTCCAACTTAGACTTGGGATGAGGGTCACAGCTGTAGAGGGATGGGTTTGGATTAGACTTTACCAAGAGACGCTGCTTCGAGACTAAAGCCTGCAAAGATGTATTCCTTCTGCAGTCTTGTTTTCAAAGACATTGGGGCAACACAACAAGAGGAAGGTCTTTTCACAAGGCTCCAATCCATCTGACCAGCAGCAAAATTGCTCTTGCTGGGGTTTTAATTTGGCTTGTGAAGAAAGGGATGTGCTCCAGCAGCTGGGGTTGAATATAGAAGCATATGAAATTTAGAGTTGCAGCTCTGAAGATTTAGGGCAATAGCTTTGATGCTTCTCTAAAATGTGTTATTTTTAAGCATCAATAGCAAGAAATGATCTGAGCAAAAGGAACTTGTTGATACATAGGCAGTATGGACTGCATAGATAGGAAACATATGAAAGAGGGGCAAAAAAAAAAAAAGGCGAAAAAGGAAATGATAGGAAACCAGTATAGTAGCACTTGGTGAGCGGTTCTTCAATAATTTAGGGAAGGTTATACCTGTTCTAACACAGCATTAAAATAAAAATCATGGGGTAAGTTCTGAGTTGTAACATTCCCCTGTGGTTAGTAGCAAAGTTTATTCCAACAAGCTAATGGTTTTTTTTAAAGATATCTTTGATCTCCTGAAGTCAAGGTCATGGCTAGTTTGAAGTTTTATGGCTGAGGTACCAATTTTCATTTTCAGTATATTTCCATACTGTGTAATTTTTATGGCTACACTAGAATTACTGATGTTTGTGCATACTTACCAAGTTATTTAAATATCCTGGTGACTCTCAGCCCAAAACACACACACATGCTCTCCTGGGAAGTGCCTGCTACTTGCACGCAGTTGACTCATGTGGTATATATTGCAGAACAAATTTGAAGTACAAGCTGAGAACAGAGGCCCTATGCTGAGTGACTAAGATAAATTACGAAAGTTATGTTATTTCTTAGCCTTCATACAGGAAACTTTGAAGTCAGTGAACCTTAGGAAAGATCAACAAATGCAACATGTTCTTTGTAATTTTCTTTGTGCGTTGTTTTCAGTGTTTTGTTTCCTTACTTCTTCTGGTTTTGTGTTTTTGCTTTGTGTCCTCACTCCGTGTTACAGCTCCAGGCCACCGCCAAGTTACCTTGGTGAAAAGCAGTGGGAGAAGATAAAAGCTTGGGACACTTATTTTCCTTCATCTTTATCTTACTGTGCGCTGTTGAAATGCAGACGAGTTCCCTCTAAACCCAGGGAACAGCCACCTATGATGAGAGGAATAATGAAGCATTCAGCTCAGGCATGGACAACATCATGGTGGGAGGCCTAATGAAAAGCTTTTGCTTTTTGAAATGAGCTTGTAGGTGTGGGAGGTGGGTGCTCCTCAGAGCCTGGTGTGCTGCAAGCCCCGCTCTGCAGCCTAGCTCTCAAACCGAGAATCAGGTGGGGCTATAGTTACAGGAACATAGACAGTTCCTTCTGCAGAGAGAGGCCTCCTGTGATGATTGCTGAGCTCCAGGTCTGGTAGAAAACCCTGTAAAAAGGGTCCTGGTCCACTCTGATTTCTGCGGTGATGAAAGAGCCTGCATGTCCCATCCCTGGAAACATTCAAGGTCAGGTTGGACAGGGCTCTGAGCAACCTGATCTAGTTGAAGATGTCTCTGCTCACTGCAGGGGGGTTGGTCTAGATGACCTTTAAAGGTCCCCTCCAACCCAAACTATTCTATGATTCTATGTCAAGTCTTCAAAGTGCTGCTGCCTGCTTTCCTTTGCCTGTGATTGGGCCCTTTAAATGGCTTTTCTTTTTCTTTCAAGGTTCACATTTAGAAGAAGTAAAAAGAAATGCTTGAATGTGTTGTGTTTTTAAAGTTTCATTTAAAATAAATGACCACTAGCTGTTTTGTATAATTGGTGAACTTGAGATCTCTTGTATGACTTAGGTAGATATTAACTAATATTGGAGTCTTTCTGTCAAATAGATTATAACGGTGAATGTGGCACAGGAATCCTTGTTCCTTTATTTAATCTTCATATTAAAAAACCCCAAACTCCAAATTAGACTAACAATGGTAATTAAAAAGCAGGATAAATTTTCATGCTCATTTTCATGAAAAAGTTCGTTTCCTGTACAAATTTCTGAATCTGGACCTTTCCAAAGAAATACAGTTATTAATATCTCAATGAAAGAAATGAGCTGATGTCTAACTAATGACCTTTCAATGCTGCTGGGAACACAGTTCATCTTTTTAATTTTATATGATGTCAGCAACCACTTATGGAGGCTGGCAGTGACTGATACCTGCCACATACTGTGGGCAAGCCCAGGAACGCTTCAGAGACCAGCCAGGATTTTAAAAACAGCTATGAAAGTTTTGACTCCTGGGCACTAAGGAAAAAAACATGCTTTATGAACTAAGCCCATCCACAGTGCTTGTTTCCCAGGCTGCCTCATTTGTTCAATAATTTGAGACAGTGTTGGATTAAATTTCATCTTCCAAGCCCTGTCTGCTGAAGCTGCTTGCCAGCACTGTCATTTATCAAGGGCGCTACATGCTATCCTCGTTTCAATTGCTGCTTATCTGGAAACCATGAACCGAGGGTGAGAGAGCATAAAGACACCCCCCCCCCCAAAAAAAAAAAAAAAAAAAAACAAACCAAAAAAAAAAAAAAAACAAAACCAAACAAACAAAAAAACCCAAACCACACACCCAAGCCCCAAAAAACAAAAAAACAAGAAAGAAAGAAAAAAATTAGTGTTTCTTCTTGGAGGTGAGGACTCCCTGACTAATCTGCTGAGCCCTTCAGTCCCCAGAAGCCGACCCCTAACCCAGAGTCCTGTCAAAAATGAGTTCTTTCCTAATGAAATACTGAAGGAGGAGTAAATTTCCAGCTTGCTCAGGGAGAACAAGAAGCCTTTCTGTGACTGTTTATGCTGGACCCGCTCTCTCTCTCTGTTTCTGATTTTTTTTTTGTTTTGGATGCATCTCCAAACAATCATTTAAGATAAACAACATGAGCAGGAAAGCCTAGCCAAATGGCTGAAATTACTAAACTTTTGAAGACTAAACACATGCAGGATCAATCTGCCCTGTAGCTGTAGCCTTTCCTACTGAAACTGGAGCATTTCTTGCTGCTACAGTAAAATTTTCTGGAAATCCCACCAGGCCTCTCTGAAAAGACTGATAATCCCTTACCTGCAGCAAATTGTAATGTGTTTTCCCTTGACCAAACTTTCAAGCCTTCCTTGTTGGGCTGCATTTCTTTTTCTTACCAGTTTAGGAAAGGGTATGGATAAGCCTAATAACTCATGGGGTCATCCAGAAGTTGTTAAAACTACTGATGTCTTTGAAAGCCTTGTTGTCTGAAGCAGCCACAGTTTGTGCGTGGCTTGGCTGGTAGTTGGCTCCGCTGTTACTACCAGTAACTTTAGTAATTGCACAAGGAGTCTTCCTCTACAGACCTTCATCTGCACTTGCCCAGATAATTTTCAAATTCATACAGAGACTCTTTTTAGCCAGGTCACATACATATGTTTGCCAGCCTCTGTGCACCTGGTTTGGGAAGTGCTGCTGCTGTGGCACGTGTGTAGTTATAGTAATGGCGTAGGAAGAGCTGAGCGTTTATTTCCAGCGTTGGCTTTGTACAGAGGATTCACTGCCACGCTCCGCAGTGGCTCCTGAGATACTGTGCAGTGATGCTCATAAATCAGCATGTCACTAATGACTGAAACTGAGCTGAACTGGATGCTGCTACTACCTGGTGAGACAGGAGGTCTAGCAGGGAAAACTGGTGTGGGAGGTGGAAGCACTGGGCGTTCTAATGCTGCACAGCCGCTGGTGCACAGCCGTGAGCAACCTGCTTCAGATTCTTCTGCTCCACTTCCCGTCGTGGCACGTTTTAGGTGGAGGGTGCCACCAGTATCCAAAATAATTGTGATTGTAACTTCAGTCAGCAAAGTCCTTGGCTGGCTCTCACTGGGAATGCTGCAATACCACCGCTGCTGCCTCAGTTTCCTTTTCTGAGACAATCTGAGCAGCAGTAAGGCTCCACAATAGTGCTGTATTGCAGCCCAGAAACTAGAACCAGAGGTTTGTTAGTGGTGTCTTCCTTTAAATGCTACACGTGTTCAAACTCATTTTAAAAAGCATATTTATGTATTAGGTGAACCTACATGTGTTAGTCCGTCCTGATTCTGCAGTTGGTGATGTATCTCTGCTGTATTAGGAGCTGTTGCCACAAGTGTGTGTTTGTGTGTGCTTTTGGCCATCCACCAACCCTGTTTTATTCAGCTGAACTTCAGTTTTCTTACTCGCAGTGCTATTCAGTATTACTGTGCCTGACATTGACTTTCTGCAGCAGCTAAAAGATTTCAACCAGCTGTGTCTCACCTATACTGGTCAGATAGGTGTTGGTCTGACCCTTCTCCACGCAGTCCCCTTTGCTCAGGAGATACTGTCCTTATTCACTGAGTGGAGCCTCTGCCTCTCGAGGCGCTGTTCTTTCTCCAGTAACTTGTATCTGCAGTGTTTTCACATTTCCTTCCTGAGCAGGTTCATCCCTCAGCCTTACAGCAAGTTTTTTTTGCTGGATGCTAAATCCTGGGTGTCTCCCCCTCAGTCTGAATCGCTGCAGAATGTATGTATAAATTTTATGATTTGGTCGCTTTGTGCATAGGCAAAGAGAGGTCAGTTCCAGGTATCATCTGCTGTCTAGAAAGCACTGTCTAAACAGATCAAAGGAGGCATTGCAATGTTAAGACTTGGCCACAGTCCCAATCCCTTATGGTCTTCAAGCCCATCCTCCTGGAGCAGCTGCTTGTGGAGCTTCCACCAGGTGCCTACAACGAGGATTTGACACAATGCCACTTGGCACTTAGCCCCCGGCATTATGGGCTAGAGAAAGCAGGAGAGGCTTACTCCTGCTAGAGCAGACACTTTCCAGGTACTCTTTCCTTGATCCCTCTGTCTGTCTTCTTTATCCCAAAGAGCAGGAAAATCATGATAGAATTAAAGTGGGATTTGCTTGCTGCAAAATCCTTAGCAGCTGTCTCCTCAAAAGCTGCATGTTTTAGCAACCCTCCTCCTATGAGGGTCCAAGAGGTCGGTGGTGAGGTGCAACGGTTGCTTTTTGATGAGATAAAGACTCATCATATCCCTCTCTCCTCTCTCTTTATGCTGGCAACTTTCATGCTCTGATTTCTGTAAGAGGATCCTAGGTGGCTTAAACAAGAACCATGTCAAGTATTTCTGTTCTTCATAAGTTTGCAATAAAGAACAGAAATTCCTTATCAATTATCCTTATCTTGGAAGCTAAGGGTAACAGATGGAGAATGAGGACACAGGGATCATATTGGTCACATTGGATCAGATCAAATATCTGTCTAGCCCTGTTTCTTGTCTCTGACAGTGGCTGGGAGCTGATGCCTGTGGAAAAATGTGAGTAAAAAGGCAAGTGCATAGCAACTCTTCTGACTGCTCTGCCAGCCTGCATCCAGCAAGCTATGTCTCAGGCATGTCCTGAGCTGAGAGCTGATATCTTTCCATTTGATAGCCCTCAATGGATTTTTCTGTGACTTGGTCCAACCCTTTTTGAATCTGTGAAAGCTTTGGTCAAGTGCAACATCCTCGGCATGGTGTTGAAGTGCAACATCTATGGCAAGCTGTTACACGGCTTAACTACATGCTGTATGAAAGATCAGTTTTCTGCCACAGACTCTGTGATCTTGGTCAAGGCATTTTGTTTCCCTGTGTATATAAATGGGGATTACGTGCTCCTGTTTCACAGGGAATTGGGAGGGTAATATTTATAGGTTGTTCAGATACTAGGGCTGCGAGATTCATAGAAACATACATAATAAATTAAGCAATTTGTTCTTTATCTGATTCCTTTCTGGCTTCCAACAGGCCAAGTCATAAAACCGTGCAGCCTTTCTTTTAATTCTTTGTAATCGAGTTTCTCTTTATCATAAAGAAAAGAAAAAAACACAGACAGATCTCTGTTGTCTTTATTGTACCTAATATTTGTGCTGGACTGTCTCTTAATGTGGGTTTGAGATACAGGATGCTAATGTACCTTTCATGGGATATCATTAGTAAAAATGGCAGTGGAATACTAAATGTCAGCTCTGTGAGCAGGGTGCCTGACAGCTGCTAACTAACCCAGCAGACAGTACTTCAGTTGAGGTCGTCTTCAAGTAATGTGATCTTTTAGCGCTGAGTCAAAGAGCATTGAGACTCCTTAATGAAAGGTACAGGCCACCTGAGAGTTCCTGGATTCAGCAAGAATATGCAGTCCTCGTCACATTCAAACACGAGACTCCTCCATAACAGAGTCTTAAAAAAAGAGTCAGGTGTTTCACTGATTAAAGAGTCTGAATTCCCGTGGCCGGCTCAGGCTGTAATGCTTATCTCCAGAAAGAAGAAAAGAAAGAGGAGGAGACAAATAAATGCCTTCTTGGTGTCGGGTCTGTCCTGGTAGATGGAACATTCTTCAGGGTGGGTAACACTCAGTGAAATGGTTTCAAAATGATTGAGTGTGCTCCTGTATTTCTGTGGGGTTTTTAATTAGTTCCAAAAAA